>LQNS02278155.1:11554717-11567196 GCA_001587735.2 Parhyale hawaiensis
AAATACAGACAATAACTTTAGCATAGTCATCAAGACTCGCGTTACAGGTGCTAAAAGCAACTTAACTTGTTCGAAAATACAGACAATAACTTTAGCTTAGTCACCATGACTCGCGTTACAGGTGCTAAAAGCAACTTAACTTGTTCTAAAATACAGACAATAACTTTAGCTTAGTCACCATGACTCGCGTTACAGGTGCTAAAAGCAGACCGATTATGTCGAGCAACTGAAATGTCCAATTTGGGAAGTAAGACTATGTTCAGGGAAGTCTCATAGGCAACTGATTAAAAATCAACTCCTGAAACTTGAATGAACAAGTCGAAGATAGATCGCGTGTGCGAAAATTCGAGCACGGCAAACCTCAAAACCTAATTTTAATACCCAATTGAGCTCCTCCTTAATCTGCCTGTCCATTCGTTCGTAAATCTGGTCATTTACTTCTTCAATCATCTCTTTATCCGACGGTCTATTCATCTGTCCCACCTTCCGTCTTCAAGCCACTCCTCTGCTCGTCGGTCAATGCATCATTCTGCTCATCGATTTCTCTGACACTGTGTTTACCTTAAAAAACCCAACAAAATCTGTCGTTTAGGCCACCAAAGTAACCGATTTTACCACTTAGCACATCACGCATCCTGGCCTAAGCGATAGCTCAAAAACTCCAATAATTTGCCTAAATGTATTGCCTGTTCGGTTTGTTGAAATTTATTGACGCAGTTGATTCAGTTGAATTAACGCATCGCTCACCCGCTAAATCTGCAACAATTCCGCACCGTAAATTTTCAAGAAATCCCAAAGACATCGCTCTGGTTTCGCATTTTTATGGAAGTCCAATTATTGTGTGTGCTGAAGAGACTTCAGTTCATTCGGTACTTTTTGATTATGGGAACCGCTGGATGAAAATAGAAAATTTGAAATCGGACGGAAATTATTACGCTTTTGCAAGACTATTTTGGGTAAAAAAAAGAAACTTTGGGTATACTTCTCATAATTTTTTTGTTCCACTAACTCGCCAATAAAAATGTGACGGCACAAATTAATTAAAAAGAAGTAATGCTGGTTTTACAGATTTTAAAGATACACTAAGACTATTGTCTTTAAGACAGTTGCGTGCTTTGCATAATTTCATGCTGATGGGCATCGTTAGAGAGAAAAAATTAGAGAACCAAATGAAAGGTAGGCATTTGGTACTGCTTATTCGTAAATATGTCGTGCTGCTTTGCTGGGTGTCCAGAGCATAATGAGTATTTCCGATGTCTTTTAATATTGCACTACACGGACTAGGAGTGAAAACTTGCACTTTTGACGTAGATGATCATAGGTAGTTCTAATGCTGTATATTAATCGACACGACAAAGCAGATTTGATCGTTTTGAATGTATTTTTATAACTGCTCTAAGGAAACTTTCAAGTCCGTAGGAAGGAAATAATTATGTTCTCTGTCTTCTGGATACAAAATATAATCGCTTAAAATTCTAATTGATATAATAGATTGGTTAAGACTGCGACAAATTTCTCTTCTAGAAGCAGGTTTTAATGATGAAAGTTATAACAAGGGTGACAGTGAAGTAACTTCAGATGAGGGTGATTGACGAAAACAATCCATTTGTATGTAAGTTGTCGACTTTATACAAACTTGTCTTCATCTAGGGTAATGACATATAATACAGGCAAATTGCTGATAGTTTTGTTACAAGCAGATAGTTGCATTGACAGGATGATGATTTAGCTCGTTTTTGATGGCACTGAGGATTTCTATGATGTCCCCAAACTCGATAGCCTTACTAGCAGGAGACCAAACGCTCCTATGGTGTCTTCAAGCAGGACTACTAGCCGCAGGACAAATAACAAGGGACCTAGTATTCCTACAGTGTCCCCAAGTGGTACTACTATTTTGCCGCAGTTGCGCTAGCTGGGGTTCTACTACTGCCTAGAGTTCCCATATCGGTCCTGCAAGGAAGAGAAAACGTAATGGCGGCTAGGCAGAATCCCAAATTTTTTACTTATACGCCACAAAAGCTCGGGAAATCCCAGAAAAAATTCAGCGCTGCTCGGGCTACTAGAGCTTTAGGACTCGGGCTGATGCTATCGCTTAAATTAGAGGTGCTGGGAGGCAGGCGGACTGACTGCAGAAGTCTCGCACCTCCGTGAGGGGAGGACAGGGCAGTGCGAGAGTCACTGATGGCCCAAAAGTCACTAATAATCTGAAGTCGCTGATGGTCCGCAAGTCGCTGATGTTTCAAAAGTCGCTGATGATTCAAAAGTCGCTGATGATTCAAAAGTCGCTGATGATCCAAAAGTCGCTGATCATCCAAAAGTCGCTGATGATTCAAAAGTCGCTGATGATTCAAAAGTCGCTGATGATTCAAAAGTCGCTGATGATCCAAAAGTCGCTGATGATCCGAAATTACTGATGGTCTTTAAGCCGTTGATCTAAACGTCAGCGATGGCTCATAAGTAAGTGATAGCCCAAAAGTCACTGATTGTTCAACAGTCTGTGATGGCCCTCAAGTCAGTACTGGCCTATAAGTCACGGATGGCCCTAAGGTCAGTGATGGTCCAACTGTCTCTGATGGTCCAGCCGTTTCTGGCGGCCCTAAAGTCACTGATGGTCCAACAGTCTCTTATGGACCTAAAGTCACTCATGGCCCTGCTGTCCCTGTCAGTGCTACTGTCAGTGATGGCCAAAATAACTACACGAAGTTTTATTTGATTTAATATAAATGATATAAAGAAATTAATTTCAGTCCACCAGCTTAGTTGCAATTCATAATGGAAAAAATAAAATACGGAAATTTACGATCTTTTAAAAATTTTAGGGCCATTCTTCACCACTATGACAAGGCAGACCATTCGTGTGGTAAATGAACTCAATTCAATGGGTAGACGTTCTAAGTAAATTATATCTCGAAGACTAAATTTCGCTATCCAAGCGCGAAAGCCTTTACATTTAATTGCTACCTGGATTAGCACTAAGATTTAATGGGGGCTAAGCGTCAGCACCAGTCCGCTGAATAGTGAGCTCTACCACATGTGGAATAGTAATAATAATAATGATAATTTATTATCGCATTTAGGAGATACAATTAACGAGGTTTTCTTTTGCCTTAATTATAGAGTTTTGAAGGTCTAGTAGTGTGAAGAGCTGAAGCAGTCAGCGTTGAGAGTCAGTTTGACATCCCTCGCAGTACTTCTTCTCGCCTCTCGGTGCCGGACTGCTCCACGCAGTGTAAATCCGTATCGTAGCGTCCGAGATTCAAACCCGGGCCTCCTTTGGTACGACGCTGAGCTGCTGACACTTTACCACCGAGAGGAGATATGTCGCGAAGATTTGAATACTCAGAAAGTAAGTTAAGAGGCAGGCTAACTCATGGAAATTGCAAACTAATTGGAAAGTGCAGTGTACAAAATATCGCATGAGCATGCCAAAATACTTGGGGGGAAACCGATTACCATCTATTTCGTGGAAAGATCAAAACAGTTGGCAAGCAAACTTTGAAATTTTTTTGAGTATTCTAATTACTTGGGAAGTACATAAACATCGAAGTATCTTTTGGGAATTCCAAAATACTTAACACACCAACTACAAAATATCACTTGTTGTTACTTTAGGGCTAAAGTTTAGGCCCTTAAACCCATGCAAGAGCAGGCTGAAAAGTTCCTGGGTTCATATTCCTACTTCCACAATTATTCCAAAACTTTGGCTAGAAAGAGTGTGTTTGCAATTGCAGACTATATGAGAAGCTCGACACATCAAGCAACTAGCTTTCAACGCGATTACAATGAACAAATCAATGAACCAAATCAATGTCACAAGTGACGTCAAGGGCCACTGCAACCAATCAGAGTAGTAGTGGTTCTGAATTTTTCGTAGCTCAATTGACTGACGATAAGCGTGACTTTCTTTTGGCCACGTGAGAGTCGATCGCTCTGTTTTCTAGTAACTTTTCGACAGTCGCAGAAAATTTTTTAAATAAGCAATCTTATTATTTTTTTATTTATAGTGCCAAAAATTTGTACGTGGAGAAAATTTTGGTGTGATGAATTTTTAAGAATTCAACCAATCCGAGAGGTTGCTACTGTTGCACTTATCTTGTATTTTGGTTTGGAGTGTTTATCGATGGGTTATTATCCAACAGTGTTTCTTGTAGACGACAAAATCGAATAGATAACACATAAATGCTTAACTGCATTTTCTCTTCTCTGTTGGTAATCCACTTTGGCGTTAGATATTATCCATTGTAGCATAAAGCTCGCTCTAAATATATTGCTTTTTTGCCTGGAACTTATGCACTTCAGCTTTCAAAGTACATAACTTTTACGGAAACTAGACTTCATCTCCAGAACGAGCACTCTGTTCTGTAGATATCGAAAGTAATATGCTTAAATAAAGTGGCAAAAAATTACTGTTTGAGAAGTTTGCTTCAGTTTCTCACTCTCTAATGGAAACACGTTGCTAACTTGAGTACCATGTTCCATTAAACCTTATTTAAAACATTCTCTAGGGAATTATGAAAGCGCGTGCTAAGGCTGTAATATTTTCTCAATTGGAAAATTAGCTTAGCCTCTCTTTCTGGAATAAAGCATTTGGAATACTCTTCAGTTACTGACGTCCTTACTTAAAAATTGAAAGCTTTACAGACAACCTTAGTGATTCTATAAATATACAGTATATGAAGTATAGATGCATAACGATAATTTTGTTGAAAGTAGTTTACCTTCAAAATTCCGTATTATAGAAATATAAATATCTCAAGGTGAATCTGAAGATGAAACGTCTTCTAACGAATAAGCTGCACGCATACGGGCACTCAACACGTCAGTCTCCGACGAAGCTGTACGGAGGGTCAGAATAAAGCCGACGTATGACGTATGGTACAGGATAGACATGAAATTACTTTTTCAGATATCCAGAATGAGTTTTATCCGACTGCTGTAGCTCTAATCAGCTATCTTCTACTCTTGTTTAATTACTTCTGGTAACAAGATGATGCCAGAGTCATTTGGTCGCGTGCCAAGAGGTTAGAAGTTTGAGCAACAGATATTACAGATATTAACAGTTTTGACTAAATTAGGAGTAAATACCTATATGGTGACGAATGATGAATTTTTATACAGTAGCTGTTGCCTTTCAAGTAGCAGAATTCAAAACGGTCATGATACTACTCGTTTTGCTATGTTCAGTAGTTCGTCTTGATCCCACACCCCAACTAAGAAATTGACGTGCACTGGTTCGTGCTGTAAATTAATACAATCAAGGTCCCACAGCAGTGCGGTGGTGTAATCTACTTTAGCTCATCTGAGCAATGGTGTCAGAAACGGGAGACTCAAATGAGAACCGTAACCCCCTTACAACTTCATTGCTAGTTGGGCCAGAGTCCTATCACTAAACTATGAATGTCAGAAACACTGGTCCTACATTCCCC
This sequence comes from Parhyale hawaiensis, assembly GCA_001587735.2. Taxonomy (NCBI): domain Eukaryota; kingdom Metazoa; phylum Arthropoda; class Malacostraca; order Amphipoda; family Hyalidae; genus Parhyale; species Parhyale hawaiensis. The sequence continues at coordinate 11,560,144 of LQNS02278155.1, forward strand.
AGCAAAGTAAGACTGCATTTGTCTGGCAGGGAAACGAACCTTGGACCCCTAGACACAAGCGCAGCACTTTAACAAATCTGTGGCCCTGAGTAGCGGACTGCATGCTGTAGTATTCACTACCTAGCCATGTCTGGAGGGTCGGTACTGTACGCATATGTAAGTAGCCTAGTACGGTGCATGTGAGTAGCCTAGTATGGTATGTCGTTTTGCCTCTGATGTGACAGCAGCGCATGTAGGCTATTCTTTAGTGGCTCACTTCTCCTGTAGTAGTGTCTAAATTTGAAGTTTACTTCCAGAACCTGGCACGATGGCCATCGCCGATTATAGGATGGCGATGGTGTGTAGACCATCACCATCGGAAAAAACTACGATGTTACATCGCAAAAATTCATCGGCGATAGCGATGGTCCGATGGAAATCGTATCAAACAATCGGCGATGGTGTTATGAGGACGAAATTGTCCGATGAAATGACTAAACATACCATCGCCGATGGCATACGATGGGTATCGTCATCGGTTGTACATCCGATGCCAATGAAATAAGGCTAAAACTACAGAAAAACAGCTTTTCGAGTTTGAAACATTAATTTTTTAGTAACATTACAACAAAGAGGGGATTACAAAGTTTATTTTAATACATTTCCCAGATCTAACAATGTCAGTTAATTAACTAAACTGGGCCTTGTATTTCGCACCTTTTATCAGCTTGGAATAGTATTACTGGTTTGAAAATCGCTCACAGGCCGAGGTTATGAGACGCTGCTTTTATACGATGTTTGTGGTCTGAGATGTTTGCACTTTTAAAATGTGTTAATGCGATGGTCCATCGCCGATTGTGACGCCGTACGATGGCCATCGCTACGGTTATTTCATCGTAGGTCATCGCCGATGGAAATTGCCAATTTTTGGTTCCGATGTCGATGGAGCGATAGTATTGCCATCGCCATCGTAAGAACGATGGCGATGGCCATCGTCTCATTGATTTTGCTAACGTAACACAATCGGAGATGCCGACCTCTGTTTAATTAAAAAGTAGTTCATCACTAACTAGTCTTTGAACTGCATTCATTTGATGGAGGGAAGTTGCATTCGCGTGCTTACAGTTGTATGTACATAGTTATTGTAATATATATATATATTCCGGAAGCCTTTATGTACATTTAGAAAACTTCACAAATTAATTTGTTTTTCTAGTGAAACATCAATATGAGTAAATATTGGCATAAATTATTGTCAAATATCATGAGCATTACGACATTTATAGTAAAGTTTTTTAATACGTTTATGGAAACATCTCGTCTTCTATCAACTCACAGTTTGTTACGACATTTTCGCCTGCGTTATTCTAACTAAGATATTTTAACAGGTATTAGGTGAACGCTCTTGGAAATCCACAGCTAGCAGAAGAGCACATCATCACGCGGCAACACTTCGTAAGAAACTGAATCGCGAAGAGGTCTTATCCTCGAGGTGCTGGTACACACGCCATACTGTCGCCAATAGAGCTGTGCTGGCGCCTTCTGCAGTGCTGTGCAACTGTCATAAATCTCCTATATTACGACATTAATGATAGTTTTTTCCCCAACTGTACGCTAAAACAGTTCGTCCACGAAACGGTTATTATAATTTAAAACCGGTACGATGTTATTCACAGCTTCTCCGAGGCTGTCCAGCCTAACATCCCGTCATAAGTATGACTGTCATAAACTTTCAGCACTAGGACATTTTCCACGGCATTTTCCAAACTTGCAAAGGCCTTGGAAACGGTAGAAAAGCTGTCATAATATTTAATGTAAAACATATCCTCCTGCTATCACATTACACAAAAGAACCTAATCTCATAAAACTCTCGTTCATAGCAAAAGTTTGGCTATTTTGGGGGTTCCAGATGAACATCAATAACCTCAGGGCACCAACTGGCATGAATTCCAAAAAAAGGGAGAAGTCGCAAAATGCTGAGAAATCCCGGCAACTTTGTATGCAGGCGACTTGTTCCGGCGAAAATATTTTCCGAGGGCTTACGAGGGCTTGGAACTTTTCTAAAAAATCGGTTCGATGCATGCAAGCCGCTATGCATTAATTCGAATTCTACACAATCTGCTACAGGAAAACCTTTTCGTGCATGCTTTACATTTAATTCAAGTTCTTATGCAGACCGTGTCGTCACTGACGTTCTCTCTGTAATTTCCATTCTCATCTAAAATCTGCTACGCGAAGTCTTCATTCAGAATTTCGATTTCAGTAACGTTATCCAAAATTTGCCTTAAGGAGATTTTTATATTTTGGATCACTAGAATCCGCTATTTCAACCACACTCTTTATTAAACCCATTAACTGCCATTCACAGAAGTTCCTAACCGTTCCCGAAACGGTATAAAAGGTAGGTATGCATCCCGCAGTTAATGGGTTAATATAAGCTCTTTAAAATATTTTAATGGAGGACTTTTTCATCCATGTACTCCATTTAATTAACTTAAACCGAGTTCACATTAGCAACTGTCGTTTCGCTTGAGCCTATCAGTCGTTCAGTTGGAATGTTGTTGACAGGCTAGTTGGGTTTCACACTTGCTTGTGTACGTGACTGCTGCTCTGTTACTGAGTAGAACGCTCTCCATAATAAATTTACAGAATAACCATTTGTTCGCAACGTAAATTGCTAACAACGTACAGCAGTGCTAGTGAACTAGTATCAACTACCAACATATGGAATCACAATTTTTGTTTATTTTAAATTTCTTATAAAACAGTTGAGCTGTAACTCGTCGTCGACAGGCGCCTTGACTGCAGTGCATGATAATTTACTGCGATAAAACGAAAGGTTCTGTCTGTTCATGTTCTACATGGGCTACAAAAACGACAGAAACGAAATAGCAAACTCTAAATCATTAATAAATCTCTCACTGCCAAGAGAGTCTTTATATATCCAGCTGCTTTCGTTTACAGAACGAAGAACTTTATGGTTAGGTTCACCTTATAATATGCCTAAACTAAGTGGTTTTGAACTAAGATTTGAATTCAATGGAAAAAGAGAATTTGCATATTTAAGCACTTCTTTTGTGTGTAGAAATGTAGTAAGGCCAGCCTCTCTTAATATTCCTTTTTTACGTACGGTATGCAACAGACTCATTCTTGGGCACTGNGAAAAAGAGAATTTGCATATTTAAGCACTTCTTTTGTGTGTAGAAATGTAGTAAGGCCAGCCTCTCTTAATATTCCTTTTTTACGTACGGTATGCAACAGACTCATTCTTGGGCACTGCTCGTAAAATGTTCACCTAAGCTATATGCCTTGGCTTCATGGCTATGACGCCATACGTGTTCTGCAGTGAAACTTAGGTCAGTTTTTCTGCTCTTTCGTTATTCAAGACCGACAAAGTGTTTTACATTTACAAACAGCACTGTCTTAAGGGGGTCGTCCCAAAATTTTGGAATTTTCTTTATTAGTGATCCGATCTTACTGAAATTTTCACATAATATGTAAAATTGAAAACAAAACACTTTTTATTCGTGTAACTTTTTCCGTTTAGGCCTTAGTTTTAATATATATACATATTATAACATATATATGTATATATTTTAAAAGAATAGAACTGCCTCAGTTTTTATGCTAGAATAAAAACAAAGACAGTTTTGGAATCCTTGAAAGATTTCCTACAACAATTACGTTTTCCTTAATTTTTTTTCTTTTTCGTTTTCTATTGACGTGAGATTTTAGCTGGGTGACTGAAAGAGTTCAGTCACCCATCTAAAATCTCACGTCAATAGAAAACGAAAAAGAAAAAAATTAAAGGAAACGTAATTGTTGTAGGGTATTTTTCAAGGATTCCAAAACTGTCTTTGTTTTTATTCTAGCATAAAAACTGAGGCAGTTCTATTCTTTTTTAGTCTGAAAATGTAGATTTTTCAATCGAGGCAATTTTATGTTTTTTTTGTTATAAAATGCAGTATTTCCAAAGGAAATGCCCTTGGCATGTTTCATTTTTTCATTCGCTAGCCCCCTGAAAATTTGGGACGTAATGCCCCCATACCTGAAGACACTTTTTGAGCAAAAAACAGAAAATTGATCATTTAGACCATTTTCGCCGGGACGACCCCCTTAAGGCCCAGTTACTTTTCAAAAGCAAAGGATTCACACTCATCAAGAACGAAGGTCGGCCGAAGTTCGCGTCAACTGCGTCGATAATACAACCTGCTGCAGCCTGTCGTCAGAGTAGCGGCGTCGTTCATTGGCCGACGGGCTGTGACGGTAACGAAAGTTCCTAATGTGAACTCACCCTTACTCTAATATCAACGAGAGGAAGACGTTTTCATTCACATTTTCATTGCAATCAACTTCTCTACAACATGCCATTTGCAGATATTTTTTATCTGAATCTTTCAAATGCATATTCTTTAAAACCTCGTGATCGGATCCATTTTAAATTCATGTTCGCAACCAGTTGTCACGTTTTCTGTTAACACCATATGCAAAAACAAAGATCTGTTAACCCTTTAGGGACTAAATAAGACGTCAGCGTCTCCTATGAATAGTATCGTTTACTCCCTAATCTGTAAGGCTCATCGTGATAATGTTTTACACTAGTTTACTGAACAAGTATTGTAATAGCATTATTGTAGGAAAACCTTCCTACGGGAAGAAATATATGCTTTTTCTTTCTTTCTTGTATGAAATGCAAATCGTTGAGCAAAGAATTTTTTTTATCTTCAGTAGAACACAAACTTCTTTTTTAATATTTTGATACACATGTATTTGGTATTGCTCAGCTGTTGCTAAGGTCGCCCCACCCCGACGCTCACTACGTTGCATCACACGGCAATTTCGCACGGTGCCACAACACTTTACTTACGGCGCCTCCGATTCGTATACTGTCATGACGATAACTGAATTAAATTTTGCTCCGATTCTGAGCTTTCGCTTCGTCATTTTAGATCAAATTTCAGTGGCAATTGGAATTCGATTGCGCTTGATAAGACCAAAACCGAGTCCTATAGAACAGTCCTAAATTTTTTGACCTTCTCAAGCGTAATCCGTGTGTGCTTAACGCTTGAATTTCGGTACAAAATGGAGAGTCGAAAGCCCATTAGTGAAGTCTAGGATGTGCTAAAGTTGTGCAAAAATCAAGAGAGTAAAACGAATGTCATGACTACAAGTTACATGGAACCGAAGCTGCTTTATAATAATTATTATTACAATTGCATTGAAGTTCAGCGAGGCACGTACGTTGTCTTAAGTGGATGTTGCAAAATATTTACGTGAGTCGTATGTCAATATACATATGCAGTGTAGTCACCAAAATTAAGATTCTTTTCACTAAAGCGTATTATCAATTATAAAAAAGACCCATTGATAAAACACACGTAAGTTAAACACTTAAGGGCTTTTAATTTTCACATACAGTATATGAGCCATCAAGACGTTCGATGTTCAAGTCAGAGAGGAGATCTTGCCTCGACCAAACTTCCTTCCCCATAATACGCTTATCTAAAACCTTCCAAACGTTGATTGAAACAGTCAAGTCTATTGTCCAATTGGGAACACAAACTACAATTGTTATGATTCCTTTAGCTCTTTAGCAAGGTAAGTACGATTCAGCTCCCACAGAAGTTGTTGAGACGCTTAGTTTTTCTTCGAAATCGAAGTTGGTGCAAGAACCCTCGAAGTTCTTGGCATGAGCACAGTCGGCTGCCCTCAGAACGACTTCAAAACGCAGTCTTTTGGAGTGCTAAGCATCATCTTCTCATACTTCTGCAGAATGGAACTTCATTGAAGCAAGGACTTGAGCTATTAAAGGAAGCAAGTTTAAATGCCAAAGAACAGCTTTATTGGAGAGTAAGCTTCTCCACTATGAGTGAGCTTAAAAGGAGAGTTGTATTGCCTTATAACCATAACAGATACGATACATTTAGAAACACATTCCACTGAATGAGCTGGGTTGGCAGAAAGAAGCGACACTTTTTGGGTTGACACTTCACATCAAGTAACCGAAATAAGGAATTCACTAGTTAAGCGATCTACCCTCCAGACAAGTAGATGCAATTCCTATGATCATCACCTGAGATGTGCAGCACCAAATATCATTCGATATCGGACGAAATGAGACAGAAGTTCGGACTGAGGAGAAATTCTTCTTCAATTGTGTCATAATGAAGGTAAGAGCATTAAGGTCTGATGCGCTTTGCGTTCGAGCAGCTCCACATGAAAAGACATGGAAAATTTCAACTGGAATGTAGGATTTTGTTTCTTTGAAGAAAATAAATGAAGATATGCCTGTTGCCCTGGTGCTTGTCTTACATAGATGGTAAGAACTTTAATTTCTCTTCTTAATTTGGGCAATTTGTAAGTAGTAGAGGCTCATAGAAAAATTGTTGAGGCAGTGCTTTCATACAGAAGTCATAATCTTTACATGAATTTATTTCGGATACAAATTCAGTTCAAATGTTGGCCATGGAAGACAAGCCTTATTTCAAATATGACAAAAATTCCATAGAGTAGCACCCGGACTGGGACGCATGATAAACTATACATATATAGTTTACAACTATAATTTAAAGCAGGGGAGGGCAAACTACTGCCCGCGGGCCACATCTGGCTCGTTCGTTTTTTTCAATGCTGCCCACACGAAGATTTTCTGATATTTGATATATTAATTAACTCAATTCAATTGCTTATTACCTTCGCCAAGGAGGTAGGTTATGTTTTGTCGTGTTTTTCTATTTGTCTGTTTTCTGTTTGTCTGTCTGACTATTTGTCTGTTACCAACATTATTCAAGAAGTTATGAATAGATCTTGACAAAAATTCACTGGGATTGTTAGGCATGTCAAAATCCATCTGTCTATTTGTTTGTCTCTTCGCCTAGTTTTTCTTAAGGCCATAATTCAAAAAGTAATGGATGAATTTTCATGAAATTTATGTGAGTCATTAGGTATGATACGAAGAGTATTATTATTATTATTATTAAAACTTCACGCTTGAGCTCCCACGGACAGGTAATACAACCCAAATGAAGCATTTGCAACACCGGGAAGCCCAAAACGCTGCTAAAGGAAATCCA
>LQNS02278155.1:11585325-11597238 GCA_001587735.2 Parhyale hawaiensis
ACTCACATGCACCGTACTAGGCTACTCACATGCACCGTACTAGGCTACTCACATGCACCGTACTAGGCTACTCACATGCACCGTACTAGGCTACTCACATGCACCGTACTAGGCTACTCACATGCACCGTACGTACTAGGCTACTTACATATACGTACAGTACCGACCCTCCAGACGAGGAGCGAAGACTACAGTATGCAGTCCGCTACTCAGGGCGACAGATTTGTTAAAGTGCTGCGCCTGTGTCTAGGGGTCCAAGGTTCGCTTCCCAGCCAGGCAAATGCAGTCTTACTTTGCTGCGGAATGTAGGATCAGCGTTTCTGACATTCATAGTTTAGTGCTAGGACTCTGGCCTAACTAGCAGTGAAGTCGGCTGGGGGTTACGGTTGTCATTTGAGTCTCCCGTTTCTGACATCATTGCTCAGATGAGCTAAAGTAGATTACACCACCGCACTGCTGTGGGACCTTGATTGTATTAATTTGCAGCACGAACCAGTGCACGTCAGTTTTTTAGTTGGGGTGTGGGATCAAGACGAACCACTGAACATAGCAAAACGGGTGGTATCATGACAGTTTTGAATTCTTGTACTTGAAAGGCAACAGCTACTGTATAAAAATTCATCATTAGTCCCCATATAGGTATTTACTCCTAATTTAGTCAAAACTGTTCATATCTGTAATATCTGTTGCTCAAACTTCTAACCTCTTGACACGTGACCAAATGACTCTGGCATCGTCTTGTTACCAGAAGTAATTAAACAAGAGTAGAAGATAGCTGATTTATTAGAGCTACAGCAGTCGGGTAAAACTCATTCTGGATATCTGAAAAAGTAATTTCATGTCTATACTGAACCATACGTCATGCGTCGGCTTTGTTCTGACCCTCCGTACAGCTTCGTCGGAGATTGATGTGTTGAGTGCCCGTATGCGTGTAGCTTATTCGTTTGAAAGCGTTTCATCTTCAGATTCACCTTAAAATATTTATATTTCTATAATACGGAATTTTGAAGGTAAACTACTTTCAACAAAATTATCTTTATGCATCTATACTTCATATACTGTTTACCTATGGAATCACTAAAGGTTGTCTGTAAAATTTTCAATTTTTAAGTATGCACGTCAGTTACTGAAGAGTATTCCAAATGCTTTGTTCCAGAAAGAGAGGCTAAGCTAATTTTCCAATTGAGAAAATATTACTGCTTTAGCACGCGCTCTGATAATTCCCTAGAGAATTTTTTAATAAGGCTTAATGGAACATGGAACTCAAGTTAGCAACGTTTTTTCCGTTACAGAGTGATAATCTGAAGCAAACTTTTCAAACAGTAATTCTTTGCCACTTTTTTTAAACATATTACTTTCGATATCTACAGAACAGAGTGCTCGTTCTAGAGATGAAGACTAGTTTCCATAAAAGTTATGTACATTGAAAGCTGAAGTGCATAAGTTCCAGGCAAAAAACAATATTTTTAGAGGCTGCTTTAAGCTACAATGGATAAAATCTAACACTAAAGTGGATTACCAACAGAGAAGAGAAAATGCAGTTAAGCATTTATGTGTTATCTATTCGATTTTGTCATCTAAAAGAAGCACTGTTGGATAATAACCCATCAATAAACACTCCAAACCAAAATACAAGATAAGTGCAGCTATAGCAACCTCTCGGATTGGTTGAATTCTTAAAAATTCATCACACTAAAATTTTCTCCACGTACAAATTTTTGGCACTATAAATAAAAAAATAATAAGATTGCTTATTTATAAAATTTTCTGCTACTGTTGAAAAGGTCCTAGAAAGCAGAGCGTTCGACTCTCACGTGGCCAAAAGAAAGTCACGCTTATCGTCAGTCAATTGAGCTACGAAAAATTCAGAACCACTACTCCTCTGGTTGGTTGCAGTGGCCCTTGACGTCACTTGTGACATTGATTTGGTTCATTGATTTGTTCATTGTAATCGCATTGAAAGCTAGTTGCTTGATGTGGCGAGCTTCTCAGATAGTCTGCAATTGCAAACACACTTTTTCTAGCCAAAGTTTTGGAATAATTGTGGAAGTTGGAATATGAACCCAGGAACTTTTGAGCCTGCTCTTGCATGGGTTTAAGGGCCTAAAGTACCAACAAGTGATATTTTGTAATTTGTGTATTAAGTATTTTGGAATTCCCAAAAGATACTTCGATGTTTATGTACTTCCCAAGTAATTAGAATGCTTAAAAAATATTTCAAAGTTTGCTTGCCAACTGTTTTGATCTTTCCACGAAATAGATGGTAATCGGTTCCCCCCCCCCCAAGTATTTTGGCATGCTCATGCGATATTTTGTACACTGTGCTTTCCAATTTGTTTGCAATTTCCATGAGTTAGCCTGCCTCTTAACTTACTTTCCGAGTACTCAAATCTTCGCGACATATCTCCTCTCGGTGGTAAAGTGTCAGCAGCCCAGCGTCGCACCAAAGGAGGCCCGGGTTTGAATCTCGGACGCTACGATACGGATTTACACTGCGTGGAGCAGTTCGGCACCGAGAGGCGAGAAGAAGTACTGCGAAGGATTCCAAACTGACTCTCAACGCTGACTGCTTCAGCTTTTCACACACACTACTAGACCTTCAAAATTCTAGAATTAAGGCAAAAGAAAACCTCGTTAGTTGTATCCCGTTTATGCGATCATAAATTATCATTATTATTATTACTATTCCACATGTGGTGGCAGAACTTGCTTCCTTTCAAGAGCTCACTATTCAGCGAACTGGTGCTGACGCTTAGCCCCCAATAAATCTTAGTGCTAATCCAGGTAGCAAGTAAATGTAAAGGCTTTCGCGCTTGGATAGCGAAACTTAGTCTTCGAGATATAATTTGCTTAGAACGTCTACCCATTGAATTGAGTTCATTTACCACACGAATGGTCTGACCTGTCATAGTGGTGAAGAATGGCCCTAAAATTTTTAAAAGATCGTAAATTTTCGTATTTTATTTTTTCCATTATGAATTGCAACTAAACTGGTGGACTTAAATTAATTTCTTTATATCATTTATATTAAATAAAATAAAACTTCGTGTAGTTATTTTGGCCATCACTGACACTAGGACTGACAGGGACAGCTGGGCCATGAGTGACTTTAGGGCCATAAGAGACTGTTGGACCATCAGTGACTTTAGGGCCATCAGAAACGGCTGGACCATCAGAGACAGTTGGACCATCACTGACCTTAGGGCCATCAGTGACTTATAGGCCAGTACTGACTTGAGGGCCATCACAGACTGTTGGACAATCAGTGACTTTTGGACTATCACTTACTTTTGAGCCATCGCTGGCGTTTAGATCGACGGCCTAAAGACCATCAGTCATTTCGGATAATCAGCAACTTTTGGATCATCAGCGACTTTTGGATCATCAGCGACTTTTGGATCAACAGCGACTTTTGAATCATCAACGACTTGCGGACCATCAGCGATTTCAGATTATTAGTGACTTTTGGGCCATCAGTGACTCTCGCACTGCCCTGTCCTCCCCTCACGGAGGTGCGAGACTTCTGCAGTCGGTCCGCCTGCCTGCCAGCGCCTCTAATTTAAGCGATAGCATCAGCCCGAGTCCTAAAGCTCCAGTAGCCCGAGCAGCGCTGAATTTTTTCTGGGATTTTCCGAGCTTTTGTGGCGTATAAGTAAAAAATTTGGGATTCTGCCTGGCGGCCGTTACGTTTTCTCTTCCTTGCAGGACCGATATGGGAACTCTAGGCAGTAGTATAACCCCGGCTAGTGCAACTGCGGCTAAATAGTAGTACCACTTGGGGACACCATAGGAATATTAGGTCCCTTGTTAGTCGTCCTGCGGCTAGTAGTCCTACTTGGAAACACCATAAAAGCTTTGGTCTCCTGCTGGTAAGGCCGCGGCGGGCTATCCAATTTGGGGACATCATAGGGATCCTCAGTGCCATAAAAAAGAGCTAAATCATCATCCTGTCAATTCAACTATCTCCTTGTAACAAAACTATCAGCAATTTGCTTGTATTATATGTTATTACCCTACATGAAGACAAGTTTGTATGAAGTCAAAAGCTTACATACAAATTTATTGTTTTCCTCAATCACCCTCGTCTCAAGTTACTTCACTGTCGCTCTTGTTACAACTTTCATCATTAAAACCTGCTTCTAGAAGGGAAATTTGTCGCAGTCTTTACAATTCTATTACATCAACTAGCATTTTAAGTGAGTTTCTTTTCTATCCAGAAGAGAGAGAACATAATTATTGCCTTCCAGACTTATAAGTTTCCTTAGAGCAATTTCCTTGATCGAAATTCCTGTATGTAACTAATATTCAGTTATAAAAATACATTCAATACTATCAAATCTGCTTTGTCGTCCCGATTAATATACAACATTAGAACTATGATGATCTACGTCAAAAGTGCAAGTTTTCACTCCTAGCCCGTGTACTGCAATATTAAAAAGTATCCGAAATAACGGAAGTACTCATTATGCTCTGGACACCCAGCAAAGCAGTACGTACTTACGAATAAGCAGTACCAAATGCCTTCCTTTCATTTGGTACTCTAATTTTTTTCTCTCTAACGATGCCCATCAGCATGAAATTATGCAAAGCACGCAGCTGTCTTACCAACAATAGTCTTCGTGTATCTTTAAAAGCTGTAAAACCAGCATCACTTCTTATTAATTTGTGCCGTTACATTTTTATTAGCGAGTCAGAGGAGCAAAAAATTATGAGAAGTATACCCAAAGTTTCTTTTTTTTCCCACAATAGTCTTGCAAAAGCGTAATAATTTCCGTCCGATTTCAAATTTTCTATCTTCATCCAGCGGTTCCCATAATCAAAAAGTACCGAAAGAACTGGAGTCTCTTCAGAACACACAATAATTGGCCCTCCGTAAAAATGCGAAACCAGAACGATGTCTTTGGGGTTTCTTGAAAATTTACGGTGCGGAATTGTTGCAGATTTAGCGGGTGAGCGATGAGTTAATTCAACTGAATCACCTGCGTCAATAAATTTCAACAAAGGGAACAGGCAATACTTTTAGGTAAATTATTGGAGTTTTTGAGCTCTCGCTGAGGCCAGGATGCGCGAGGTACTAAGTGGTAAAATCGGTTACTTTGGTGGCCTAAACGACAGGTTTTGTGGGATTTTTTAAAGAAAACGCAGTGTCAGAGAAATCGATGAACAGAATGATGGATTGACCGACGGGCAGAGGAGTAACTTGAAGCCGAAAGGTGAAACAGATGAATAGACCGTCGGATAAAGAGATTATCGAAAAACTAAATGGCCACACTGACGAACGAATGGACAGGCAGATTAAGGAGGAGCTCAATTGGGCATGAAAATTAAACCTTAGAGGTTTGATGTGCCCGAATTTTCAGAGACGCAATCTGGTTTCGACTTATTGACTCAAGTTTCAGGAGTTGATTCTTAATCAGTGGCCTATGAGACTTCCCTGAACATACTCTTACTCCGCAAATGGGACATTTTAATTTGCTCGACGTAATCGGGCTGCTTTTAGCACCTGTAACGCGAGCCATGGTGATTAAGCTAAAGTTATTGTCTGTATTTTCGAAGTCTGCTTTTAGCACCTGCAACGCGAGTCAAAGTGAATAAGCTAAAGTTATTGTCTGTATTTTCGAAGTCTGCTTTTAGCACCTGCAACGCGAGCCATGGTGATTAAGCTAAAGTTATTGTCTGTATTTTCGAAGTCTGCTTTTAGCACCTGCAACGCGAGCCATGGTGATTAAGCTAAAGTTATTGTCTGTATTTTCGAACAAGTTAAGTCAAGGAAGGATTGGCTTAGGTTGGCACTGACGACTAAATCAAACGTGCACTAACTCTCCGATAAAATGAAAAACGAATAAATTAATGTTAAATAGACTAGAGCACTCTGAGAGCACATACCTCCGCCAAGCAAAGCAACGTTAACGACAATTTCAAATAATTTTTGAAATTCTCTATTTTCTCCTTATCAGCACCAAAATCTGATCATTTATCCCTTTTGACAGTAATAAAAGATTCTGAAATTTTCTTGAAGATCCGTCCATAAGTTCATGAGTTATGTCCTGCACACATTAGTCAAACAATTCCTGTAAATGTTTTAAATATCCGTTCAAAACTTTTTGAGTAATTTTGGCAAACAAACATAAACGTAAAATCAAATACAGAGACTTAGACATTCAATCTTCATAACATACCTAACAACTCAAGTAAGTTTCACAAAAATCCATTAATTACTTTTTGTGTTATAGCTCAAAAAAAAGGCAGAAGAACAAACGAATGAACGGATCGTCACCAAAAAAGTTAATCATCTGTTCTTCCTAACATATCTACATCCCTTCAAGTTTCGTAAAGATCCGTCCATAACTCACTGAGTCTTGGTGACAGACATACGAACTCGACGAAAACGTAAACTTCTTGGTAGAGCTAACAAGCGGATAGACAAGCAGAAGACCAGGTACAGGGACAAATCGAAAGCGCCCAACTTTTCAATTTAGATCAGTTCTGATATTAACATTTGCATCGCAACTCGCACCCAGTAAAATCCTTAGCACAAGCGTGTCTCCAGTCTGCTCGGCAGCTCCGTGCTTTGCATAACCCAAAGCAATATGGCCGCGTGCTCCCTGTAGTCGTCTCTTTTTTATTCAGAGAGCGCGAAGGAAATCTCTCAACAATGCTTTTCCCAACACGTCACCGGCGAGAGACTCGTCGTGGATTTTTCAAACCGAATCCTAACCAATAATAGGAAATGATAATATCTTTGTTGAATATATTTTACATATTTCTAGTTCTTAAATTAAATGAGAACTCATATATTCCTATTGTTATTCGAGTCAGCACTGCAATAAATAGTAAACTTTATTCTCTAGGCGCTCTATGGACCTCTTCAGTCAATGTGTGAACAAAAACATAAAACCCGCAAATCAGTTGCCTTGACTCAAACAAAGTCATAGTAAATTCGTCAGAGAGATGCTAATTTAGGGAATAAATGAGAATATGTCCAATATGAATTTGTTGATAAGAAAGAAATAAGGAATCTGTTACCTTGTTTCACTCACGATACTTGTGAGTTTCTCTCCTTACGTCGAAGATACAGTGCATTGAGGCACATATGAGAATAACAAAATAATAAAAATATTGTCTTTTTTTCTTCACAGTACATTTTAATTTACTATGGCTCAGTGAAATTATTTTCTTTTAAAGAATACTGCTGCTATCATAAATACCCGTGTATTATCATAGAAATAAGTTTACATATGTGTATATATATATGTATATATATATTTATATGTCTTCGAATCACCGCCAGCACCTAATGTATTTACCTAACTCGAAAAATGGGAAGCCTCTCAGCTTCCTTCTAGATTATTCCAAGTGTGACTCAGATAAAATTCTACATACACATATGTATGCAAATATCTAATTTTTAGTCTTTCCCGACACTTGGAGTTATCTAGAAGGGAAGGTAACATATATATATATACACATATAGTTGTATGCTGAGAGTCACACTCCATGAGACTGTTATAGGATGAGATTCGATGCAAACGGTGAAGTAACAGCCTGCTAAGTAACACAGTCAGAACGCTATCACGCAGTAGTATTTCTTGATAGGTTCATGATATGCTTCAATTTGGAAACGAACAATCCTTTCTGAGTCCTTCGCATCACCTCACTTCTGTTTCTGGGACCAGCACGTCTGCTGTGCTTCATCAATATTTTCTTTACTTTGCCTGGTCAAGATTGTGGGCCCAAGTAGATGCCGCTCCCGCTGTTCTTTTATCCATACTCTGTCCAGTCTTCTCAATCTGTTGAATGCCTTCACTGTTGAAGGTTCGTGCTGTTCAGGCAGACCAAACGTCGGAATTCTGCACCCTAACTGGGTCTCAGAGTACGTTTATGCCAATCTGATTGCATGATACTATCGTGAAACTATATAGGACGCCTCGTGAAGTAGGACCCTCCTGTCGATGAGGGGACTAATAGGGCAGAATTTGCATGTTTGGCGTTTCTTATGTCATCTACCCACCTGAATTCCTGCCAGAGATTATGATATTTATAGTAGCTCAATTTATTCTACTAGTTTTGGGTGAAAATACATATCCGACTAAATATAGACACATACAGGACACAAACTTATCAACTCCCTCCCTTCGCTCGAGGGTGACAAAACTTTCTGCCTCACTATTGAACGAAATTTCATTTCTGCTTGGTACATATTGCAAGTTGTTAGTTAAGTTTTGGCAACACAATGAGAACAATGGCACTTCAGAGGTATAAACAATAATCATCGCCTTTTCAGGTTAACAAGAAGTAGAAAATCAAGTTGCAGTGGATGCATTTTTCGCTGCAGAATCAGTATCACAAACATGAACCCAGAAACAGAGTCATCGTACAACTTTACCCCTCATGTTTGACAGTGTAGCAATAAATAACATGTCTATTGCCTCTCTTCACTACCGATGCATACTAATTTCGGAGAGATTTCATTATTTCACCTACATAAAAGACAAATATCTGATTCGCTGGCTTGGTTCAAGAAATATCAAACTATTCAATAAATTTAAAAACTATTATTCCTCCAAAATTCAAAATTTAAAGTAAACGGCAAATGACTAACTTTAGTAACACTAATGTGCTTATATGGTCAAAAATAGCAGGTTTGTTGTCTTAAAGAAGACGATTCAGAGCTTAGTTGAATTACATTAATGTGCCTATAAAAAGAATAAATACAGTTGCTGTATCCTAATGTAGAGGGTAATGAGTGAAGTTGAATTACATTAATGTGCCTATAAACAGAATAAATATCAGTTATGGTGTCTCTCATGCAGAGAGTAATGGGTGAAACTGAATTGTATTAATGTGCCTATAATAGCAATAAACAACATTTGTGTTGTCTTACTTCACTCACGTCACCCGCAAATCCCCGCAACTGACGGCCGGCCAATACTGGCCTCTCCTAACCATACGTCTTCTGACAGCACCTCATTCTGCTGCACTGCAGCAGCGAGCCAAGAGGCAGGGGTCGGTATTGGCTCTACAGGACTACATATTGGCTTTATGATTACGACAATGTCCGAGCCGATGGCGTATTGGTCTGTGAAGAGGGAATATTGGCAACAAGCTGGGTAGATTTTTAAAATGAAATGTATTACAACACGATGGTTTTAAAATCTTAGTTATGTTTTTCGTTGTAATGAGATGGTGGTAAAGCGATGATGTTTAGATTAGAATAAACTAGGTAAATTTAAAAAATTGATTGCTTAGCGATGCGAGAATATTATAATTTCAGAACTATTCTGGATAATAATTACATGTTAAGAAGATGTTACCGGTATTTTCAAACTGCTACATGGACATTTAAAATAGATCATGGGGCAACCCAAAATTATTTGAAATTTATTTATATCCTGGATGAGACGAGAAGTTTACGTTTGAGGCGCCTCACGTGCTTTGAATAGGGTTGGGCTCCTGCGTAATGTCCATGCTGAAGTAGTTCATAAATTTAAAAGCTGTTTTTGCTGCCTTTATTGGATTATTGTTGCTCTCCCTGGATTTCATCTGCCGCCAGTCATCTTCGTCGTCTGGACCAATGTGTCAGCTCGGCCAGAAGGCTGCGTGCCCAGAATAACTTGGTTAATTATTGATCCCGCAAGGGTAAGTCACCTGCTATGTTACTGTATGTTCTGTAAGGTCCTCAGTAAAGAGGGATATTGGTTACATTACTCTGTTCCTGCTACCAGGGTCTTTGGAAGAAATACAAGAGCTGCGGCCGACGCGCCCAGCCCTCGAATTCGATCACTATGAGATGTCAAACTTGTTAATTTGGTAAATTCTGTAAGTATTTTTAACGACGACTGTACTAGCTTGTAATTTACTATCAGGATCCGTGCTCGGCCGTGTGGATTAGCAAGCATTAATCGAAGCGTTTGTCTTTCAGAGGCTGCTTAAGACTTTCGTTGCGGTTAATTTCCTGCCCTGGCTTCTTGTTATAATAGTAACAAAAATAATCAGAGATGCGTGTGTTTTGTTTAGCAAGATGTGTTAAGGTAGATAGTGTGTCAAAGTAGACAAGATGCGTTACAGTGGACGAGGAGCAGATGAGAGGCGTAGGTGGGTGCATTAAGCCGGATGCCCTCGAGCGACTTTCATCGGCATTATCCCCTGAATCCGATTGCGCTGTCGCGACCGTTCTTACCGTTTGACGTATTTGAACAAAGTGCAAATAAAACATTGTAAAATTATTTGTGAACTTAAACACGCTCAGTACTTGGAGATATAGCGGAAAGCTTACTACAGGCGGTAACGATAGCATAAGAATTGTCCCAGTTTGAAAGTATCAACAGATTTTTGGGATAATTTAACAATGTGCAAGATGAAGCCGTGGCTGCGTTTTGGTAACCGGATTAATCGAGTTAGCTTTATGCTGATATCGCCGATAAAAGTTGTACGTAGCCACCCGACTTCAAGGTGTCTTAGGCTCCTTAAGGAGTCATAGGTCAAACAGGCTTTTTAAGTTTAAACTAAGATAGTGTACATAGCGTTGCGTAGGTTGGAAAAGAGGAAACAATTGACAAACCGTATTGTATAGACTGTTTCTGGAATATGGTAGAGCTAGCCCTTTTTTTTAAGCTCGCATTGCTTTGAAAAGTAGTTTTGTACTATTTGATACAAGGAATTTCTAAATCTCCTTGATTTGATATCCTTCTTCTAAGCTTAGTATTCGAGAGACTCATTCTTGGACGGAGTCTTGGAGTAAATATACTACTCTTTAGAGCGCGCACGTTCACTAATTTCTACCGGAACCCGTGTCCCTATTAGCCTCATATTTAGGCCTGTAGCGGGAGGGGGGGAAGGGGTTCGAGGTATCAGGTTCATGCTTCTCTTTAATTGTCTTAGCTGCACATACTGTCCACGTCTACTAAATCGTAGATTTTCAATTCTTGCTTCAATTCTTCAGAAAAGGCGACTAATAAAGCACTAGATATCTTGTATACCAACCTCCATAAGTCTTGTAAACTAATCTTTTTATGTAAAAATTTGCTCCAAGATTTTGCTAAGAGATTCCACGAGCTAGCTGTGTTCATGTGGTGCAGGCTATTTAACTGCTTCGTAAAACTTGTGGTCAGGTTAACCGCCACGATGTAAAGCAGAATCTGATTCGCTTGTGTTTTCCGCATCTGAATTTCTTTTCCTGGCAGTCGAAATTTCACCCTGAGCAGAAGCCAAACTATTTTCACTTCCATTGCAGCTAAGCTTTCAAATTCTGGTATCCAAAATACAATAGGAACAGAGTATTTCCCTTGAATACTTCTGATCACAGTTCATATACAGAAGATAGTTGTGTCAAATTTGAGTGTATGCGCTACGCCCCTAAATTTTCAGGTTTGTGACGTCACAATTGCGCCACGCCACTGTTGCAGCGAGGAATCTTTGATATTTCCTCAGTGGCGTGACGTAATTTTGACGTCACAAACCTGGAAATTTAGGAGGGCAGCGCATACACCCAAATTTGACACAACTATCTTCTGTAAATGAAGTGTGCTACTGACTGAGCTATATTTTCTTAGTGCTGCACAAGGGCGTTTAATAGAGAGGAGGTAGCAGATAGCCACGCCGGTGACGCTCAAGTTTCCGGCATGGCTGAAGTCCGGCTGACTGGCTGCATACATGTATATATATATATATATATATATATATGACGATTATAGAAGCAGTTGAAAAAATTTTGGTACCCACGACGCGCGTTTCGCTGTTCTCCAGCTCATCAGGTGGGAGGATGTATCCTCCCACCTGATGAGCTGGAGAACAGCGAAACGCGCGTCGTGGATATCAAAATTTCTTCAATTGCTTCTAATCGATCTACATCTATGCCATTTCAAGAGAATAATATTTCAGAAGCCATGGCAAGTTAATTCAATATGTGCAGCA
>LQNS02278155.1:11643502-11653931 GCA_001587735.2 Parhyale hawaiensis
CTTTTGTTTTCTCCACCCGCTGGACTGGTTGCGTGGGGGTTTGTTAACCTCATGGAGTTTCTCCGTTCCTGCGTCGCCAGTCTGGTGTGATTTAATAATAATAATAATAATTTTAAACAATTCATAGGGAGCGAAGACGGACCAACAGTAAGGAGCCGATTCCCAGGTACCTTTAGAGTATTTCAAACAATTCATAGAGAGCGAATTTCTGCAGTATGGAAAAATGTGAATGTTCCATCACATGTACGCGCCATTTTTACTCTGTCTTCGGTGGTACTTATTACCAAAATTTAGTTCATATTACAACATTTTGCAGACTTTAAATGTTCCGTATAACATCATGGCCAAATTTACATATATGTGGAGTCGATTAATATAAATCTAATGACCTAATAATATCATATTACAGTATATTAAAAAAAATAATGACAAATATCTCATAAGTGTTTATTTTTTTCTATGTATATTTTATTGATAACGGGATGTGCAAATTAAATCATTAAATTGATATTATGGTTACTACTGCAGAAACGGCATTATTATGTATTCATAGTCTAGGGCCACGTAATGCGTTGGGTGCAACGGTTTAGTTTAGTGTTAAGTTTGTACATCCAATGTCAACTCTTTATTGAGTAGTTGAAGCACTTTTACTTAGATATTGGGCGAGTATCATCAAAATCGAGTTTAATGATAACACTTATTTAGAGATTAAAGTTTTGTAAAAATCCCTTGTTTTTTAGCAAAAAAAAAAAAAAAAACTTATATTTCTTAGCATTAGTCTTCTTCTGGCAGTCTTAGAATTGAAACTTCATTAACACTAAAAAGAGGACAAAACCTGATATATTTCTAATTACCTTTTCTTTTGACAGTCCAAATAAACAGCGTTATTTCAAAAAATGAATAAATGAATGGAGAACAGAACTTTTTAAAAATTTACTCCTCTCATGATCATCCCAAATAAAGGAAATATCTCCAATTTTTCTTTTTTCTTATTGGTAAAATATTAAAAATCCTCTTAACTCCATGTTTTCATTTCTCTTTGAGACAGTGAAATGTCAATATTTATAATTTCATTTATGATACAAGAAACTGCTGTTGTTTTAATATATTCTGGCAGTCGAAGAAAAACTGAAATGTCTTGTGCCTTGCTAACAATATCTTCAAAGAAAGCTCCTCAGTTATGAGGGTAGTTTTGTAACTGAAGAATTTTTACTGCCTCCTCCAACAAGGAATTTAATCCTTTCTACAGCGCTAATAAGCAGCGATGTGTCCAAACGAGCCTGTCTGGGGAGTAGAGGCCTCCATCTGTCTGGCGCAGCCAGACGTGCACCTGATGCTCTTTTGGCATTGCGTGTTATTCCGAGGGCGAAAGGCAAAGTCACGTATTACCCTAGTAAAGTTGAGGTAGTTAGACGACTTTGCCTTCTATCGGTGAAATATGTCCCAAATGCTGGTGTAATTAAAATAATATGCTGCGTTCGTCATGGGAGGTGTAATAGAACAGCTTGGCTTGAAGATTTGAAGGCAGTTGTTACCGTCATGTGTCCCTGGGATGGTCATAATACATTATACATGATAATGATTTACGTATAATTATACACGCGGGTCAAATAAAAAAAACTGCGAACATATAGTCAAGTTTTCTTACAATAATTTCAACACAATAACTGTATGATTGATCATAGTAAGAAGTGATTGCTGTTAGAGAAAATGAGCCTGCCATTGGAGACGGCTGATAATCAATTTGGTTTCAAAGTGATGTACCGAATGGAGATGGTAATTATTGCTTTGAAGCAGACAATCGGGCATTATCTCTCAAACGGTTCAGGCCTATATGCATGTTTCTTGACTGCAATGAAAGCATTTGATATTGTGAATCACTGGACGCTTTTCAAGAAGCTATTAGACAAAGGCGCCCAACGACTCATTATTGGCTTACAGATATTCTGGTACAGGAATCAACAGTACTTTGTACGCTGGGGAAGTCATTCTCTAAGGGCTTCCGCACTACTAATGGAATATAACAGGGTGCATGGGCTACTTTGGCAGTTACTTTTCATTGTTTTCATTGATGATATTCACAAGGTTAATGGTAGTGGCACTAGCTGTTCCATGGGCGGGAGCTGCATTAATACCATCAGCTCCGCTGATGATATGGTGCTTCTTGTACCCCCTCACAGCTCTCTCCAAAAGATAATTTCCATCTGGGACGATGAAGCTCAGAAGCTTGATATTATGTACAACACGGATAAGACAGTGTATGTGGCTTAAATCTCGCAGCAGCAAGCAGTACAGGATTAGACATACACGGTGTGAAGTTAGCCTAGGTACACAGCATTGTTTATCTGGGACATTTCATAGATGAAAAACGTGATGATGGTACAGACATTGTAGGACAGGTTAGGTGCTTAAATGCCATAGGCAATCAGATATTAAGTCAGTTCCATAGCTGCTCCCCGAATGTCAAGATCCAACTATTCAAAACTTATTGCTATCCAATATATTGCAACTCTCTTTGGATAAATTACGCAACCAGCCGTAAGTACGTTGCGGGTTGCGAATGGTGATATATTTCGGCGGTTGGTGGGTGTTCCCAGATACACAAGAGCTAATATTATCTTAGCGTCGTATGATGTAGTATTTCTCTCCATTCTTGCTCGTAAATGTACATATAGCCTGCAGGTGATAGTAGGAAATTCTGATAACTTGTTGCTTCATGGGATATGAGTAAACCAAATCATAAGAGTTCGGCGCTCAAGCAGCAACGGCCAAGGGTTCTGTATGTGGGCGGTAACTCACATGATCGCAATGACCTCCAGCTACTGTGCATGTTACCTGCTGCTTCTTTGACCTTTTTGTAGCTTCACGCGGACGTGAGCTGATTTATCTAACATTTGTGCTCTCTGTTTTTTTTTACTGTACCTTTTTTAGCTGCCGATGTTATACGACGATACATTACGTAAGGCGCAGGATGACTGTATGTGTGTTATTATATTAGTAACTGAGTTTCTGGATGAAATTTATACCATTATTATTGCTACCAAGTCCTTTGCCAAGCAAGTTGTCATATATCGGTACTTCCTCTATTCTCACATTCATGAAAATAGTATTTTTTCAATCACACCGTAGAAGGGTTAGTAGGAGTTACGGGCAAATTTTCTGCAGCCATTTGACCTTGCTCTCATTTCTATTATAATAATTATCTTTCTGTTTATGTGAGAACGAGTTGCTTCATGCTAGTCATGTCTGCAGATGTAGGCTGAGTGTACCCATGTATTTTCCTTGTCCGTGGCCTCCTTATGTACTGGGCGGAATCGATAGAGTAATATTGGTTATTTTGTACTAGTGAGACGTATTTGTGAGCCTATTATGTCTTTAACAAAAGGTATTTGATTGATTGTTTACTTCTGATAACACTAGGTTTTTCTGATAGTACATTCCATTAATTTATTATTACTTATTTCAGCAATAAAACCAAAAATTACATAGCTAGCATTATATCTGCATAAGATATGCACGAATATATAATCAATTCTAAAATGAATACCATAATCATATATGATTAACGCTAATGAGTACGATAACCATAGTGATACGAACCACAACGCCATTACGCTCATCTGTACCATAACCATTCCTTTTGTGCCATAGAGGAGGCAGTCATCGAGATAAGAAGAGTCCTATTTTGTTTCTAATTCGAGTTGGCTGCGCCAGCTATGCTCATCTCTGAAGGCTTTACGAGCAAACTCGATCATTTTATGAAACATTTCGCGAAAATTTGCCAGTGAAACTATGGGCATCAGCAGCGGCTCCTGCTGCTGCCTCGTGCGGAGACTGCTGCCGCGCGGAGAATGTGCATTTGGTTGTGTTTTTGATGCCAGACGTGCTGGAAATGTGTGTATTGTTGTGTGTTTTGATGCTAGGCGCACTGAAAATGTCATGTTCTTATGTTTATGATGCCAAGAGCACTGAAAATGTACATTTTGTTAGATTTTTGAAGCCGTATGTGGTGAAAATGTGCATTAAGTTGTAGATTTGAAGAGTGGCTTCTGGAGAAGGTTCAGTTGTTTGTGTTTTTAAGATCGACTTACATAAAATGTATCGGGTATGTTGTTTGAGGTAGGGAATTGAAATTGTGCGAGAACAAAAATTATTCGTTTTGTTTGACATTGAATGCGAGTCTAACTGTGAACGTAAATTAGGTTATGTTTTTAAGGTAAATTGTGGATAAATGTGCTCCTAGTAGTGACAACAGTGATCACTGTTGAAAGATAAAAAGCTATTCATCAACGCAGATCGACAGGTGCCCTTGGAAACACTTTGCATACGAGCAAGTACAGTCGGTCGTGTCAGTGCTTACGCAATCCACGGAGTTATCATAGTGACCGTCAACAGTTTGAAAAACCTCCTGTCCCAACTTTTCTGTGTTGAGACGCAGTGCTTGAATTTGGTCGGGAAAAAGTTCTAGCATGGAACTAGGCTCTTAGGAACACTCCTCAAAGAATTAAGTTAGTTCAAAAATATTTCAAAGCTCTTTTCAAGTGCATCAGTTGGTCATCTTTTGTGAGACACTAGGATTCAGCTAGTGTATTTTATTATTTACTAGTGCACCAAACACAACCCTTTTGTTGAATAAGTCATGAAAATATGTATTTGAAAACATCTTACCATCCCATAGAAAAAGTTCACACTACTTCCAAATTCACAAAGTGCACGAAGTTCACCAAGTTCACCAAGTCTACCAAGTCCACAAAGTCCACCAAGTCCACAAAGTTCACGAAGTTCACCAAGTCCACATTGTCCACCAAGTGCACAAAAGCAATCAAGTTCACAAAGGCCCGTGACCAGGGAATTCCCCGGCCCGTATCCTGGATACGGTTTGGCAAAAAGAAAAGTTGGGTGCCTTGAATTTGTTTTTCTTCAGTATTAGATAGGGGAAAAATAAGGCCTCCTACAGACGGACGGACGGACTGACAGACAGCTCTCTTATTATAGTATAGATTTTCGCGGAAGCAATATTTTTACCTCCGTCAAAGAGGTTATATTTTTATATGCGTTTGTCTGTCTCTTTGTCTTCCTATCACTAAGATAACTCATGGAGTTATCAATGGATTTTTATGAAATTTACGGAAATTGTTAGACATGTTAGGGGTAACCTAATATTTACTTTTAGAGACGATCCGTTTATTTGTATGTTAGTCTTCATCTTTTTTCTTAGGAATATAATTCACAAAAGTTATTAGCGAATTTTCATGAAATTTGTAGGGTATGTTAGGGGTGTTACAAAGAGCAGAGAACCAAATTTTTTGATGATCGGTTTGTTTCTTTGTTGTATGCTTGTTTTTATATATGTCAGTAACATAATTCAAAATTTTATGAAAGGATCTTCATGAAATTTGCCGGATGGTTACGTTTCTGTCGAGTTCGTCTGTTTGTTTGTCTGTCACCAAGATAATTCAAAAAGAATAAAAAGGATAACCAGGCTACATATAAAAAATATATTTACTATCTAGGTTGCAAACGTTTCGGTTCCCTAGTGACCAGTCCATTGCTAAGAGATAACTCAAAGAGTTATGGATGGATCTGCATGAACTTCACAGGGATTGAATAAATAAACAAATATGCTTTATTAGGTACACATAAGTCCATAGTACACAAGGACTGTCAGAAAAAAAAAAAAATATTTAACTCATGTTGAAGATCCGTTCAACTTTTTTTTGTTTGTCAGCATTTTTTTGAAGTAGCACTACTCAAGATGTTGTGAACCGATCTTTATAAAATTTACTGGAGTTTTTACTAAGAGCAGAGGGTTTAATTTTTATGTTGAGCTGTTCGTTCGCTTCTATGTTTATCTGTGTTTATTGTTATGTTTGTCAGTAACATAACACATAAAGCTATGAATGGATCGTAATGAAAGTTGTAGGAAATGTAAAATATGGTAAAAGACAAATGACAAAATTTTGGTGACGATCTGTTTGTCTGTTTGCGTATTTGACCAATGTTTGTCAGGAACACAACATAGAAGTTAGCAACGGATTTCATGAACTCTGTAGAAATTGTTAGAATGTCAACGGGCATAAATAGCCAAAGTTTGGTGATGATCGATTTGTCCGTTTCTATGTTAGACTCATATCTGTCAAAAACATTTGTCAGAACATAACTCAAAAAGTTACAGACGAATCTTCAAAAAAATTGCAGAAGCTGTTATTTTCCGTCTAGAGATACAAATGCCCAGAGTTTTCTGGAAAGTAAATTCTCGTTAAAATAAATGCCTCGTTGAAAATAAAATGCTCGTTAAAATATCAAAAAGATAAAATAAGTATTAAATTTAACTTCAGAAGTTAAACAAGTTGCAAACTGTTTCCAGGTTTATTTCCATTGTAGCTGCAGGAAGAAATATAAAAGTTGAGATTAACGAATCAAGCATATTATATGCTTTTGTGACTCCATTCTTCGTATTTTCTGCTTGTAGCATTCATGAAATCTTATTGTGCTTGAACTGCTTTCTCGTTAACTCGGAAGTGCTTTAGTGTGCTTGCTATCTTTTAAAATATAATGTTAATAATGTAATGTATTCAGGAAAGTTCAAGGTCTGGCTCTGAGTAAATTGCTGTTTTTTTTATAGACAGAAATCAGTTAGTAAATGAAGAGAAATTAATTAATAACTTTGCTGATATTTGTTAGACATAATAGTTGTTCGCTTCAATAGCTTTTAACTAATATTGGCTAGACTAACTGGATCGGTCATTGCCTGTCTATGCACTGATAGTAGTATTAGGTATCAACCCGTTATACCAACAAGTTTTTACCACATTTTTAAAGAGAAACTAAAGATACATGTTGCTGTTTTGAAATTTACTTATTCATAAACAAGCGAACCGTAATACCGCACAACCTTTTCTCAACGGTTCAACAACTTAGTGTTGTTAATTATTAATTTTAAAAATAACTAGTTAGTCATGTGCATACTTTTTTAGGTAATTTTCATAATATCATTCTCTCTCTTTCATATGACTGTTTAACTAGAAACACGTGACATTCTGCCGGTGTGAGGTCAGGTTCATGTGAGGGATGATATGTAATTTCCCACTGGATATCCGCTAACTTGTCAAAAGTAATTTTTCAACTTCTGGTAAAACGTTGTTTCTTTACGACACGAAATTACTGAAACCAATTACGAAAAGTTCGATCCTTTGTTTTACCTCGTTTTTTCTCAAAGACCGGACAAATGAAGTTTAAACCCAGTCTAAGCTTATACGACAGATAAGCACAAGCACTATAATAATAATAATAATAACAATAATGCTGAAGAACCTGCACGCCAGGTTCCAACCCGACCTGTGACCCCGCCTAGGGTCCCCACCCGTGGAACCTGTTAGGCGGCCCTCCATTACATCGGAGGAAACTCTCGACTTAGGCGCTGTCTCTTCTGAGATCGACTCTTCCGACCCAAAGCGGTCGCCCTCACGTGGGCCTAGGCCCTTATGGAATCTTCCAGGGCGACTCCCTATCTCCACTCCACTATTTCTCCTGACCATGATCCCCCTCTCCGAGACCCTGAACAAGGCTGGCCATGGCCGGGATGCACGAAACTACACTAAGTGTATTTAGCTCACAGATTTTCCCTTAACTTCAGAAAAGTGCACTTTCTGCGCTCCGGGCACATTCACAAACGATTTTCGTTTTCCCGCCAACAGAGATTTTCCTTTATTTTTGTACTTAAGTTACGGTTGCTAGGACCATCCTTAAATGCAGTAAAGGAACAGCTGCAGAAACTAAACATCGACGACGAAACATAACGAGTGCAAATTTGGTCCATTTTACATAAGATTTACATTCTCTAAGGAAGCCGTAGTATCCAATTATCGATTGGTGATTTTACATCTTAATCTTTTGATATTCCTAAATAGTATGGCCCGTTCTAACTATCGTTGCTTACTTAAAATATTGGAAAAAAAAAGCACAGCTGTTTGAAAGAAACACCCAACCCAAGCGCTTCGGGTTAAGAAGAGTTTAATGTTTTCACCTAACGTTAAAAAGTGCCTTGGAGGTACTGAACCTCGGAGAGCCAGAGTCCCGAGGTACTACTGTTGTCTATACCGCACCGCTTCGGCTCCACTACGGCACCACCCGGAAACAAAGTGAAAGAGGTGACAATGTTTTTGTTGAAAATTCAAATATATATATATATTTGTTTATATATTTGTATATTTGGCTGCCCACCCAATAAGTGGTCGAAAGTGTCGAGCAATCTTCATAATTTTTTGTAGAGAGTTTGGTGGAGTGACCTAGAGGTGACCCATAAAATAAACTAGGCCTATCTGGCCATAAAAATGATGGCGTTGAATTTTCCTAAACTCCAGCGAATTTGCCTCCACCGCGGCAGATCATCTTATGCCACGAGGCGCTCTATGGGTTGGGCCACTCTGTCCTAACCTTGTTGGACAAAGCATCCATGTAAAATATGGGATAACCTGGCCATCAAAAATGACTTCGTTGAACTTGCCCCCACCGCGAGTGATGGTCTTACCCCACGAGGCGTTCTAGCAAGTACTGCTGACAGAAGTACGATAGCACAAGAGAAGTGGTAGTGGCAATAGTAGGACGAGTAATATCTTCATCTTTTTTTGCTGCGCTCATTGCTTCCGGGGTGCGGACACACATGTAGAGCGTCCATACTGTTGCCTATAGGTTAACTGACAGATGTACGTTCATGCAAGAAGCAGTACGCGCCTGTACCTCGTAGCTCCTTACATGAAACGTTAATTTTTCTCAAATTCCCTTCTGACCATTCGGCTAGTCAGTAAGGAGACAGTTTCAGACGTTGATCGCCAACGAACTGCGCTTGAGACCACTGAACAACGCAAGCGTGCATAGAACAGAGATGAATTAAGTAACTGACTGTCGCTAGCGCAATCGTACAGTAGATAACAACTAAAAATTGGAATCTGAAATCCGACCTCTCAGAATTGCAGCTCGGAGCATACTAAAGCCGACCGGGCTAGCGAATCGACTGCGCCTTTTGTACATTACACATTTAACCACATCGGCGCCCTGGAGTCTCATAAACGACGATTCAGACAACACTATTCCTACGCGAAAGCGATATCTGATTTAGCCCCTACAGGGGTTTGATTTGTCTCATAATATATCCATTGCCGAAGAAATGATGCTTGTTAGCGCAAAACATACCCCCAGCACGATATTTGGCCTCCCCATGCAGAAGCAAAGTTTACTGTTGCACTTATGGCGAGAACAAGAAATTTGTTTGGGTTATGATACTTCAGTGTGGGATGGGCTGAAGCCTGTCTCTTTACATTGGAAGCTGTAGCCCAATCAGAAATTTTTAGGCGATTATTAGCCGATAAGCGATATCATTCGTACAGGCATTGGATAAAATGTCCATTATTTTCTGTTCGGGCTAAGGTGTGAAAGCCGTAAATTCAGTTGGTGGTTCATTCTCCAAATCGTGTCGGGATGAGATTACTGTCAGGATCCGTGGTCGGCTGTATTGATATAGGTGCGCTCCAGCTGGCAATGAAAGACTGTTTGCGTGATTCTTTTCTTACATCGCTTTAATGCAAAGGAGGTTGCTTAGTGCTCCACTTGCATTGATGTTATTTTGCTTCTTCATGGACGCCCAAACGTGCAATTTAATAATGATTCAATTATGTTTTGTTGGCACAATATCATCCTGGTCCCCCCTCCTGAGCGTCCCGCATCTTTCCCATCAGTTAGATTCAAACGAAAAATCTTGCGAACAAATCAGCTGAGGCGAATAAAAATTTTGCTCCTTTAATTGCGAGTTGAGATTACAAGAAGACTCTTGGCCCGGAGCGACCGGCGGGATAGTTGTAGTTGAAGAAACGATACTGTAGATTTATTATTGCAGTTTACAAGAGGTGGGCAACAGCGGCCACATGCAGCTCTACCACAGGGTTAAATAGACTGGGATGCAGACCATCGGCCTCCTCTGTACTCCTGCGTGTGGGCCGCAAGTGGCCGCGAGTGCCCATCTCTGTAATTAAGAGGAGGGGATAGCGTTATACTATTGATAAAACAAATTGTGTAATTGAATTATAAGCGGCGAAAAGTTAGTGCTTTTATTCATTATTATTCGATATAGCTAATGCATTAAAATGGCATATAACTCTAGCTGCAATAGACTTCATAAATAACAATGAAATGAGCTTCAATATTACAATAACGAGGCGATCATTTTCTTATAAATCAACGGCCGAATATGGTCATGTAAGTGACAAAAATTGATACAATTATCACATTAAGGAATGCACAGGGGGAGGGGGGGGGGCAGATTTCTTTACGAAGCAGAAACAATATTTTCCCGCATATATGTATTTCTCGCTTGCGATACTAGCAGCAAGTTCTTAACCAGCTGTCCTAAGCCTTGTGTCTTGCAGTTCTCTAG
>LQNS02278155.1:11673425-11708983 GCA_001587735.2 Parhyale hawaiensis
CTACCATACTGCACCCCATAAATGGTTGAATATGGAGGATATATCGATAATAAACAACCAAAGTCTCGACCATAATCATAGTTGTTCTACTATAATCACAACCATAATTTCCGACTGGGGGTAAAAGGCTTGTAAAAGGCTTGCTGTTGCATAAATTCATAGCAATTGGTGCCATACTTTCATAAATATGTGAGCATCTTTACTATATAAACATCAAGAAATTGAATAATATAATATGTATATAATTGAAATAATGAAGTTCAAATTCTTTATCTCTGCTGTATAAATTCACAGCTAAATACCATCTGTCAAATTATCAACTATATAGCTAGAGTTCTGCATCCATGTTTAATGAACTAATTGAAATTTACGGATCATCAAAATTATAGAGTTGAAGTTTTTTTCTTATCTTTGCTACATAAACTCACAGCAAATTACTGGAAGTCAGAACAGCTAAGTAAAAAGATTCCCTGCGTTTCCATTCCCGTCTTTCACTTACCGCCGGGAATTTATGCGCAAATCAGGAATGTCGCGGCCGTTGCTTCATATGGCATTCCATCTGCATAAAACCTAATGCTTTTATTGCAGTAATATCGCAGCGGTTCACTTCCATACCATAGGTTATTTATTTATTATTCACAGTGATCTGAAGGGTATTTAAAGAAATGCATTTTAAAACATTGGAGGTGAAGTTCAGCATAATTTATGCGCTCTAGTACTAGCTCGTTTCACAGAGTCAATTTTCTGATGATAATTTCTGAGTACTTTACTGCATCTTTTTAAAGGGGGATATTTTGCAGCACGTTGAGCTGGGCTGTGTAGGGAAAACTGCCGTTTTTTGTGTCTTTGCATCTCTGGGAGGATCCCAAGGCGTCATCATCTATCTCTTTTTGCAACCTTCTTTCGACTATTTCCCTCCACTTCTCCATCTCTTTCGAGAACCCCGCCCAATGGGATCTTAGCTAGGCTTTGTAACACCAGCACTGTGCCTGTTTTCGAAGGCGCTAATGCACTGGTCCTAAACTACTCCGCCTCCAACTTTTGCGGTGACAGGTTGCGCAGTGCTACAAGTACAGCTTTCTATCTGTGCAAGCCGCCATAGTAGCGGGCTGTGAGTGTCAGAATGGACTGTAGCTTTACTGATGCCTTAATTCTTTGCTCTTTCGTGCTTGGATATGTAATTTGCCAGACAATAGCTTTAATACTACCAAAATGTACAATTTTTTTAATTTTTCATGCTTTTAAAATTTTGAAAAAGATAAATTTTATTTACATTTAAGCCTTCTAAGGCGTAAATTCCTTGATATGTCATCTATACTTCTTGGAGAGGAGCATATTTTGAATCGAGCATTTTTACAGTTAACGTGCTAATTCTCAAATCTCTTATGCAATTCACTAGTTTCTTCATAACAGAGAATTTTCTCAGCTAAATCCCAAAATACCCATTCGCCACTTTCATGTTGGACCGACCGACACAGTGGTTGACATTGGTGTGACTCCCACGTCAGAAACAATCGACTTCATTGCTTCTCTGCTTATTCTGCCCGCTCATCAATGAAAACTTTGGAAACAATCTGCGAGAAAAGCCACACTCAGCTGTCGCGTTTCGTCAGTGTGACGTACTAACCCCGGAGAGAATGATTTACCCGGTTGAGCAGGCTACTCTTGATTCCTGCACCAGAATTTCAATAGGCCGATTCTAGACCATGGGGCCCTGTGTAAGTATTTTTTCTAGTGTCATTTGAATCACTCTACCAAAAGATTTCTGGGCAATTAGGAAGCCTATTTTGTATATGTAGATTGTATAACACAGCAGAATGGCTGATAATCAGTAGTCCAAAATCGATTTTTTCTAGTTCTTTAGTATTGAGCTGGATGCAAATAAAAATAAATTATGTCTATTTTCTTGCTACCATAGTTGCCCAGTACCACGCGACTACAGGAAACACATAACTGGCTTACATATTTCAGCATTTTATCCTCAGTTTCTTATATTCCATTCAGACAAGTACACCCACATATGATCTAGTTATTTATGTACACATGACTTAATAAGTTATTGCTGCAATAATAAAGCTTGCATGTCACTTGTGTTTATTATATTTATAATATCAATCAACAAAATATAATAAACACTACTGTTTGTGCTCAATAATACATTTAGTTGCATTATATATATATACTTATATGCGTTTACTCATTTGCATTTTTGTCACGCTCTGATAAAGATAGGAGAAAATGAGGCCAGGTTGGAGATGCTGGTGATCCTATCACGGTCTGATGATAATATGTATATGGGCAAAATCAGGCTGGATTGGAATCACCTTATGGTGATGGCATCACCTCATCGTAGTATCGCGGATACTGATTGGTACTTTCATTCCACACTGAAGGTTTATAAGCATTAAGCTGCTGTTTCGTAAATTAAGCAGAAACTGTAAAATTTTCTTCAGAGTAGAACCCTAAATAAAACGAAGAAAATGATGTTAGCGGTTGAAGAAATGAATGTCTGTTTGCATTTAATATCAGCTCGAGTCATATGTATGCTTACAATAATAAAAACCATCATGTATTCAATCACTTACAAATATAGTTATACAGTATATACTTACATATTTTGTGTTTCTCATCCAAAAAAGTATGAACTTAAATCGAAATTAAAAACGATCGAATTCGTCTGGTAAGAGATGGACTTTCAGGGTCCAAATTTAGAAACTGAAAGGCCAAGAAAATCTTGCCTGAGCTAGAGTCTTATTGTACTTATCGTAGCCACGCTTCAAACAAGGTGGTAACTCAGAGTTTCTTAATCAGCGTTTCTGTAAAATTTCTTCTATTTCCAACGGAATCGTGGCCACGAACTAAAGCAATGAAAAAGTGTCAATGAAAATTACATGCTCTTTTCATTTGAACCAGCTTTAGCTCTCTAATAAACGTTCCAGTCGGAAATAATGGTTGTGATTATGGTAGAATACTAGTGGACTCGTGCGTAAAAAAAATTCACGCAGTAATCGATATGTTTGCTCTCTTCTTTGATTTGCCGTTTCCACATTTTCCCGCTCACGCTTATTAGCAACTCTTATTTTCCTTCTTTAACCCTTCTGCTTCAAGTCTTTCTTGTCACTGTGCCCCATAGGCGCTTCATCTCTCTATTGATAGCACGTCTTCGTTTAAACCATTGCAATACACTTGAATGCCCCTCCAGTCAGCTTATATGCAATGTTAGTGCTCCGTATCCATAATACCGTCGTCCATACTTAACTCTCTGCTTTCCTGAAGTGCTCAAATTTCTGCCTCCGAAGCGAAATATGCACTCTCAGCGAAAGACAGTGAGCTAGATGAGATAGTTGTCTATTGCCCAGTGTCCATGAAATACTTGAAGAGAAAACTACATCGTCAAATCAGTTTTATATAATAATTCACGTCGTGTTTTGATTTATATATAGTGGCCCGAACCGTCTTTATAAATGATGGCAGAAAATTAGCATTTCAGGAAAATCCCCGCTGTCTCCTGTGCTTGTTGCTGTTCAGAAGATTTCTTAAATGAAAATTAAGCATTCTGCCTAAAAAATTGGATATATATTATGAGGCGTAGTGAAGTGATATCACCCGTAGCACCGTTTAACAATGAACGTGTCCAGACACGATCAGGAAGAAAGGCTCAGGTTCCTCAGCTGGAGCGCCCAAGTGCGACCTCCATATCCAAGATACCGTCTTCGGCACCTGAATTTTCTCCTATGTTATCCCCATAGAGAGTGACAGGAAAGATATAATATAGTTATAAATAAATCAATAAATAAAAACACGACGTGAATTATTATATAGTACTGATTGTGGTGTATGAGAGATTAAGGTCGAATATTGATGATGAACCAATATGGTAGATATGTCGACCCAAGCATAACGTTGATTTCAGTATATTTAGGTGGAGGCAATATTGGTTGTTTAAGGATGGTCAGAAAACGAAAGTCGATGGTAGTACAAAGATGTATGAAGACTATATATGGTAGATGGTAGTACATGGATGGTCGAAGATTATATATGGTAGAGCATATGCTAGAGCATAACCAGGTACGTTATCAACGGATTTCCGTACGTACGATCGTGAGTGGAATTCCTCCCGTTATTTGGGGAAGAATATGTATGGGTTGCCATGGATTATAATATGGCTAGAATGCCCAACATAATCCTTCAAAATAATATTTTATGACTAAAATTTCAAATGCGAAGCATCTACAAATTCATATTATAGAGGAAAAATTGTACAAATTTTCAGTTTCTTCTTTCCTGTCGATGAATTGCAAAACAATTGCACGGTATGAATGGACGTTAACTGCCTTGACGTTATTTTTATCTACTGTTTCTAAATTTTACTAACGCTTTGCAAGTTTAGCGTAGTTACCCATCATTTCTATTTATTTGTTGTATCTCTTGTAAAACAGTATTGCAATCTTTGATCAAATATTGCCATCTATTTTTGTGTTCCTTCAGTTTATGCTGCCGATTGCCATCTGTGTTTGCTTGACAAAGTGGTTCGTCGATGTGCGTTCATGCTGGGTGGTGTTGTGCCTTGTGATCTGGCGCATCGTCGCAGAGTTGGTGGAGTCTGTTTTCTGTATAAAATCTATAACTGCCCCAGTCATCCACTGTCTGAGTTTCTTCCGGATCCATTTGTTCGGGTGAGGTATACTTGGCGGACTGGCGCTCTTCATGAATTTGCTTTGGAACCGTTACGATGCCGTACGGGCCAGTATTCCCGTTCGTTTTTTCCATCGTGTGTGGATGTTTGGAATGGTCTAGATGGCTTTGTCTTTGCTGGTGCTGGTATTGGCAGCTATAAACGATCTGTACACAGAGCTGTTCTGTGATATTTGATCTTCTTTTTTTCATTTCTTTGTTGTCTTTACCCGCTGGGCTGGTTGCGTGCCGGTTTTGCGTGCCGGTTTTTCCGTTCCTACGTCGCCAGTCTGCTGTGATTTAGTAATAATAATAATAATAATAACAATAATAATAATTCCCATTAGCTCTATGGCAAGCAATGCCAAGTTTCACGATAAATTTGGCCTTACGTACCCTAACAACGGGTACGGCCAAACTTCATCCATCGTCTGGTTCCTCTGAACTGTGTAGTATAGCTGCATACCAGCTTAGAGCTGAAGAAATTGTATATAAACGTGCATTAACTGCACAGACTGGTTCAAGCTCCTGCTCTATAGCATCGTCCTGAAGTTTAGAGCCCTTCACCATTCTGAGCTGCCGGCGCGTATAAATTAACTTTTTTTGCAAAAGTAAGCAATCATTAGCAAACAAAGCAGGCATCCAGGCATGATGTGTCAACAGTTGAAAACGATGATCTTGGTAGGATATAGGTGTATCATTCGCTGAACATGGTCGATTTTGGTCGTTAATGGTGTTTCTTACGATTCACTATGGTAGATCATGGTTGTGCAGCTAAAACCTTCATGGTTGTAATTGGATGTTTATGGTCGGGAATTATGGTTGGCTATATGGTCGAAGGTTGTGACACATCTCTACCATAATGCGCCCCATAAATAGTTGAATATGGAGGATATATCGATAAAAAACAACAAAGATCTCGACCATAATCATAGTTGTTCTACTATAATCACAACCATTATTTCCGACTGGGGTGTGCATTTTCTTCCCTATCTCCTTTAGTTGAGAACTCTGTAACGCCTACACCATTATAAAGGGGAAAATTGTATTACTGGCGGCAGTGATTTGGCAAAGATGTGTACGTGTGCAGATCCAGGATAGGGACGACAACTTTAGATATCACACTACTGGCAAACTACAGAGTTTCACCAGCAATGAAAAGAGAACGAAAGTGAGAGTGTAAATGAAATTAATATTGTATATGCTCCTTTCATTTCCAGTACTGTAAACTTAAAGCCACAGGTATGAATTTCCATGAAAGTTTCCGATGTGCAGAAATTTTGCAGCCCAAGCGAGTGCCTTTATTAATACTAGCTGGAACCTATGAAAATTTCACAGAACGAAAGCAATGTTCTTCAGCGATATCTCGGCCTGTATCATCCTAATTTGCCCTTATCTACTAGTGAAGGAGCCGGGGAGCACTATCGTCTCTCACGACGATTTTGCGTTCACGTAAGCTTTCCTGCGCGCTCCACCAAAATAAAATAAACACTACCTAGGTAAACCTAACCTACCCTTACCTAACCTAACCTCCTTACCTAACCTTCTAACCTAACCCTACCTAACCCAACCTAATCTAACCCAACCTAAAACAATCTAACCTCTCTAACCTTACCTAACCTTACTTAACGTTATCTAATGTTACCTAATGTTACCTAACGCTGCCTAACGTTACCTAACATTACCTAACCCAACTTAATCAGCGATACAGCGAGCAGCGCGGCGCACCAACGACCAACGTGAACGCCGCTCACGCGCACACGATCTGCGCACACAAATCGTCGTGAGAGACGATAGTGCAACCGGGGAAAATTCTACAGAGCAGTAGTATTTTTCCTTAATTACGATACCCTCGGACCCGTATCATGCATACGAAGGGTGAAAAATGTTCCAAGTCAGGCAGCGAATCTTCTACCATAGACTTGCGAGCCGCAGCAGCGAAAATTTGAACTTAATTCGTTCGCGAATTGATCCCTTCCCAGGTCGTACCCAGAATATCTTGGGGAGGCTCTAATTTCCCCCCTATCTAATACTGAAGAAAGCGTCACGGTCGTTTTAAGTAACTAACCAAGCAACTATGTTACTAGAGGAGGGACAAGCAAAATTGTAATATAGATGATTTACAGTAAGCATATTGGTATTTTTTTCTGTTGCAATATTTTGACACTCATCAGACGATCTAAAAACACATTTTTGGTAATCACCATTCTGCAAAGAAATATTAAAAATAAACAGAATTGGCTATGTTGAGCCCGTTGCAGACGATTGCTTTTTGTCCTGTGTTTTTACTTCACCGCGTTCGAATACTTCGTACTGTCCTTGGATACACGACTGTGTGTCTTGCAAAAATTTCGATAAAATGTTTACCGTTATATCCGCTAGTTCACAAAGTGTCACTAGTGCAGTGTCTGGTCTCATGTCGTTTTAGAAAGAAGTGTTTTTCTTTGCTGTTTACAGAGCTACAACAAAGTATTCGAACGCGGCGAAGTAAAAACACAGGACAAAAGACTTTCGTCTGCAGCTGGCTTGAAAACAACATTTCGGCCCGAAACGCTGATCCGTATTAGACAGAGCAAAGAGCTTAGAATATAAAAAGAGCGGAAAGTACGTGCAAATTTCTTGTCCTAATTTCCGTCGCTCTCTGGTGGTAATTTTGCATCATTTCATCTGCATAATATTAAACTTTATTCACCACTCATGGAGACACTACAACATTAAAATGCTACATATTATGCACGAGTTTCAATATGGCGGCGCATGACGTAATCGTAAGCGTCAAATACTGAGAAACAATATGTTCTGAACGCTCAATAAATTTGTGAATCAATGAATTTATAGGCCAATAACGTCAGATATGCTTAATTTAAAAAATATTGCTGTAGAATTTAGTATTGAATCTGTATTGGTGCTTATCACTGCACCCCGCTGCTTTGGGTGTAGTTAAAATGTTGCCCTAAGCTGTGGTTTCGTTAGCAGAACCGGTTTTAAGCTCCTATCCTTCAGGAATTTTGCATCATTTGGAATAAAATATATTGATTTATGGTTCGCAATTGTAAAAAATATCGTTGCTTAATATAGGTTGGGACTGCTAACGTTATTCTTTGAAAGTTTTATTGTGATGCGTCGGACGCGGCAGAACAAAACGTGTGGGAGACTAAATTAACAAATAGAACCTCCTTGCTTAAAACGACACTAGCGCCACTTGCGGCTCTTTGAAGCGACAAGAATAAAACCTGCCGTGGTGTTTCCCCTCTTGTTGTGTTCTAAACTCGTTGGACAGAAGTTATGTTTTTCTGGAAAAAAGAAAACTGAATAAAACTGACTGGTCGTGATCGAATAACATTAACAGAAACGGTTAACTTACTAGCACAATCGGTTATCAGCGTTTTCTCTTTAACAGCAAGCAGGAGTGGAGAGGCAAGATAAATCAATATCTTCCCCACGAACTGCAGCTAAAAGTCAACTACGACACAAGTTGCAAAGCTAATAGGATTAGATTTTCTTGTTGGATAGATACGAATGAATCGAGCTGTATTTATCGGGACCTGATCGCAGGAAGATGGTCGGAGGCGAAGATTTCACCGCAATTACTGATTCCGGTAATCGAAGGAAGAGATTTTATCGCAATTACTAATTCCAGCGGACAGAAATGGTTAACGTCTTGTTAGTTTAAGGAGATCCGGGAGGGGTGAAAATAAGATTGGGAAACTTTGGTTTCAACTTCAAGAACGAGCAATTAATGGAAAGCAAACAGCCTATCCCAGTCGTGGGCGGGTAATAGACCAGAAAATATGGTGCAATTTGCTAAAAAAAATATGGGGGCCATGCATAGAATTCAGGGAAGTTCCTTGCCAAGCACTATAGTAGCCTAATATAAACATAGTTCAATGTAAATGTTTTAAATAATATTAGACAGGAGGCAGTAGACGGACCAACAGGTCCATTTCCAGTGAGGAGCCGATTACCAGGTACCCTTAGAGTATTTCAAACAATTCATAGGGAGCGGAAACGGACCAACAGGTTCATTCCCAGTGAGGAGCCAATTTCCAGGTACCTTTAGAGTATTTCCAACAATTCATAGGGAGAGAATTTCTGCATTATGGAAAATGTGAATGTTCCATCACATGTACGTGCCATTTTTACTTGACTTCGGTGGTAATTATTATCAAAATTCAGTTCATATTACAACATTTTGCAGACTTTAAATGTTCCGTAGAACATCAGGGCTAAATTTACATATATGTGGAGTCGATTAATATAAATCTAATTACCTAATAATATCATATTACACTATATTAAAAAAAAAAACAATGTCAAATATCTCATAAGGGCTTAGTTTTTTTTCTCTCTCTGTATACTTAAATTATAACGGGATGTGCAAATTAAATTATTAAATTGATATTATGGTTACTACTGCAGCAACGGCATATATTAAGTATTCACTGTCTAGGGCGCACGTAATGCCTTGGGTGCAACGGTTTAGTTAGTGTTAACTTTGTACATCCAATGTCAACACTTTATTGAGTAGTTGAAGCACTTTTGCTTAGATATTGGGCGAGTATCATCAAAATCGAGTTTAATGATAGCACTTCTTTCGAGATTAAAGTTTTGTAAAAATCCCTTGTTTTTTGCAAAAAAAAGACCCTGATATTTCTTAGCATTAGTCTTTTTCTGGCAGTGTTAGAATGGAAACTTCATTAACACTAAAAAGAAGATATAACCTAATATATTTCTAATTAACTTTTCTTTTGACAGTCCAAATAAACTGCGTCGTTTCAAAAAAATAAATAAATGAATGGAGAACAGAACTTTTTAAAAATTACTCCTCTCTTGATCATCCCGAATAAAAGAATTTCTTCAATTCTTCTTTTTTCTTATTGATAAAATATTAAAAATCCTCTTAACTCAATGTTTTCATTTCTCTTAGAGACAGTGAAATGTCAATATTTATAATTTCGTTTATGATACAAGCAACTGCTGTTCTTTTAATATATTCTAGCACTCGAAGAAAAACTGAAATGTCGTGTGCTTTGCTAACAATATCTTCCAAGAAAGTTCCTCAGTTATGAGGGTAGTTTTGTAACTGAAGAATTTTTACTGCCTCCTCCAACAAAGAATTTAATCCTTTCTACAGCGCTAATAAGCAGCGATGTGTCCAAACGAGCCTGTCTAAGGAGTAGAGGCCCCCATCTGTCTGGCGCGGCCAGACGTGCACCTGATGCTCTTTTGGCATTGCGTGTTATTTCGAGAGCGGAAGGTAAAGTCACGCATTGCCCTAGTAAAGTTGAGGTAGTTAGACGCCTTTGCCTTCTCCCGGTGAAATATGTCCCAAATGCTGGGGTAATTAAAATAATATGCTGCGTTCGTCATGGGAGGTGTAATAGAACAGCTTGGCTTGAAGATTTGAAGGCAATTGTTACCGTCATGAGTCCGTGGGATGGTCATAATACATTATACATGATAATGATTTACATATAATTATATACGCGAGTCAAATAAAAAAACTGCGAACATATAGTCAAGTTTTCTTACAATAATTTTAACACAATAACTATATGATTGATCATAGTAAGAAGTAGTTGCTGTTAGAGAAAATGAGCCTGCCATTGGAGACGGCTGATAATCAATTTGGTTTCAAAGCGATGCACAGAATGGAGATGGCAGTTATGGCTTTGAAGCAGACAATCGGGCATTATCTCTCAAACAGTTGAGGCCTATATGCATGATTCTTGACTGCAATGAAAGCATTTGATAGAGTGAATCACTGGATGCTTTTCAAGAAGCTATTAGACAAAGGCGCCCAACGACTCATTATTGGCTTACTGATATTCTGGTACACTAATCAATAGGACTTTGTACGCTGGGGAAGTAATTTCCTGAGGACTTCCGCACTACTAACGGAATAAGACAGGGTGCATCGGCTACATTGGCACTTACTTTTCATTGGTTTTATTGATAATATTCACAACAAGGTTAATGGCGGTGGCACTAGCTGTTTCATGGGCGGGCGCTGCATTATTACCATCAGCTATACTGATGATATGGTGCTTTTTGCACCTCATCATAGCTCTCTCCGAAAGATAGTTTCAATCTGGGATGATGAAGCTCAGAAGCTTGATATTATGTGCAACACGGGTAAGACTGTGCATGCTGCTTGACCTTCGCAGCAGCAAGCAGTGCAGAATTAGACATACACTGTTCAGTGGTGTAAAGTTAGCCTATGCGCACAGCTTTGTTTATCTGGGATATTTAATAGATGAAAAAGTTGATGATGGTACAGTGAATGTACGACAGGTTAGGCGCTTAAATGCCATAGGCAATCAGATATTAAGCCAGTTCCATAGCTGCTCCCTGAATGTCAAGATTAAACTATTCAAAACTTATTGCTATCCAATATATTGAAACTCTTTTTGGGTAAATTACGAGACAATCCATCTGTACGTTACGTGTTACAAAAGGTGATATATTTCGGCGGTTGGTGGGTGTTGCCAGACATACAAGAGCTAATATTATTTTAGCGTAGTATGATGTAGAATTTCTCAGTTTCTTGCTCGTAAATGTACATATAGCCTGCAGGTGAGAGCGGAAAATTCTGATAACTTGTTGCTTCATGGGATATGAGTAACCCAAATCATAAGAGTGTCATGACCTCCAGCTGCTGTGCCTGTTACCAGCTGCTTCTTTGACCTTTTTCGTTGCTGCACGCGGACGTGAGCTGATTTATTTAACATCTGTTCTCTTTTATTTTTTACTGTACATTTTTTTAGCTGTTGATGTTATACGACGATTCATTACTTAAAGCGCAGTAGGACTCTACGTGAGCCTGTTATATTAGTAACTGAGTTTCTGGATGAAATTTATACCATTATCATTGCTACCAAGTCCTTTGGACCCTCTCGGTGGTGAAGTGACAACGGTTCGGCATCGCATCAACGGAGGTCCGGGTTCGACTTCCCGGACGGCATGCTACCGATTTACATTGCGTAGAGCACTCCAGCACCGAGAAGGGTCCGCTACGTGCTACTCCCTAGGATTTAACTGAGAGTCGTGCCTGACGAAGAGGACGAGAAGTGTGATGACCTAGAAGTTTTAAGATCTTAATTTCGTTTTTCTTTTGGAGCTATCCACTATCCATTGTACCCTGTATGCGAGATAATAAATGATATTTATTTGTTTGTTTGTTTTGGCAGGCAAGTTATCAGATATCGGTACTCCCTCCATTCTCACATTCGTGAAAATAGTGGTTTTTCCATCACACCATAAAGGGGTTAGTAGGAGTTACTGGCAAATTCTCTGTAGAATTGCAGCAAATTAACCTTGCTCTCATTTCTATTACTATAATTATCTTTGTTTTTATGTGAGAACGAGTTGCTAAATGCTAGTCATGTCTGCAGGTGTAGGCCGAGTGTACCCAAGTATTTTCCTTGTCCGTAGCCTCCTTCTTATGTGACTGGGCGGAATCGATGGAGTAATATTGATTATTTTGTTCTTGTAGACGTATATGTGAGCCTATTGTGTCTTTGACAAAAGTTATTTGATTGACTGTTTACTTCTGCTAACACTAGGTTCTTCCGAAAATACATTCCATGAACTTATTAATACCTATTTCCCCAATAAAACCAATAATTTTGTAGCTAACATTACATCTGCATAAGACGTACACGAACATATAATCAATGCTGAAATGAATACCAAAACCATGTATGATTAACGCTAATGAGTACGATAACCATAGTGATAAGAACCACAACGCCATTACGCTCATCTGTACCATAACCATTCCTTTTGTGCCATAGAGGAGGCAGTCATCGAGATAAGAAGAGTCCTATTTTGTCTCTAATTCGAGTTGGCTGCGCCAGCTATGCTCATCTCTGAAGGCTTTACGAGCAAACTCGATCATTTTATGAAACATTTCGCGAAAATTTGCCAGTGAAACTATGGGCAGCAGCAGCGGCTCCTGCTGCTGCCTCGGGCGGAGACTGCAGCCGCGCGGAGAATGTGCGTTTGGTTGTGTTTTTGATGTCAGACGTGCTGAAAATGTTTATATTGTAGTGTGTTTTAATGCTAGGTGCACTGAAAATGTCTTGTTCTTATGTTTATGATGCCAAGTGCACTGAAAATGTACATTTTTTAGACTTTTTAAGCCATATGTGGTGAAAATGTGCATTAAGTTGTAGATTTGAAGAAGAGTGGCTTCTGGAGAAAGTTCAGTTGTTTGTGTTTTTAAGATCGACTTACATAAAATACATCGGGTATGTTGTTTGAGGTAGGGAATTGAAATTGTGCGATAACAAAAATTATTCGTTTTGTTTCACATTGAATGCGAGTCTAACCGTGAATGTAAATTAGGTTATGTTTTTAAGGTAAATTGTGGATAAATGTGCTCCTAGTAGTGATCACAGTGATCCCTGTTGAAAGGTAAAAAGCCATTCATCAACGCAGATCGACAGGTGCCCTTGGAAACACTTTTCATACGAGCAAGTACAGTCAGCCGTGTCAGTGCTTATGCAATCCACGGAGTTATCATAGTGACCGTCAACAGTTTGAAAAACCTACTGTCCAAATGTTTTTGTATTGAGACGCAATGCTTCAATTTGGTCGGGAAAAGGTTCTAGCATGGAACTAGCTCTTAGGAACACTCCTCAAAGGATTAAGTTAGTTCGAAAACATTTCAAAGCTCCTTTCAAGTAAATCAGTTGGTCATCTTTTGTGAGACACGTGGATTCAGGTAGTGTATTTTATTATTTATTTTCGCGGAAGCAGTATTTTTACCTCCGTCAAGGAGGTTATATTTTTCTATGCGTTTGTCTGTCTCTTTGTCTTCCTATCACTAAGATTACTCATGGAGTTGTCAATGGATTTTTATGAAATTTACGGAAATTGTTAGTCATGTTAGGGGTAACCTAATATTAACTTTTGGAGACGATCCATTAATTTTTATGTTAGTCTTCCTCTTTGTTCTTAGGAACATGATTCACAAAAGTTATTAGCGAATTTTCATGAAATTTGTAGGGTATATTAGGGATGTTACGAAGAGTAGAGGACCAAATTTTTTGATGAGCGGTTTGTTTCTTTGCTTTCTGCTTGTTTTTATATTTGTTGGTAACATAATCAAAAAAATTATGAAAGGATCTTCATGAAATTTGCAGGACTGTTACGTTTCTGTTGAGTTCGTCTGTTTGTTTGTCTGTCAACCAGATAACTCAAAAAGTTATGGATGGATTTGCATGAAATTAACAGGGATTGAATAAAAAAAGAAATATGGTTTATTAGATACACATAAGTCCATAGTACACACGGCACGTCAGGATAAAAAGATAATTAACTGTTGTTGAAGATCCGTTCAACTTATTTTTTTTGTTTTTCTGCATTTGTTTTTTGAAGTAGCACTACTCAAAATGTTGTGAACCGATCTTTATGAAATTTACTAGAGTTTTTACTAAGAGCAGAGGGTTTAATTTTTACGTTGAGCTGTTCGTTCGCTTCTTTGTTTATCTGTGTTTATTGTTATGTTTGTAACATAACACAAAAAGCTATGAATGGATCGTAATGAAAGTTGTAGGAAATGTAAAAAATGGTAAAAGACAAATGACAAAATTTTGGTGACGATCTCTCTGTCTGTTTGCGTATTTGACCAATGTTTGTCAGGAACACAACAT
The DNA here is from genome assembly GCA_001587735.2 of Parhyale hawaiensis. Classification (NCBI taxonomy): domain Eukaryota; kingdom Metazoa; phylum Arthropoda; class Malacostraca; order Amphipoda; family Hyalidae; genus Parhyale; species Parhyale hawaiensis. The sequence goes on from LQNS02278155.1 coordinate 11,687,759, forward strand.
AGAAGTTAGCAACGGATTTCATGAACTCTGTAGAAATTGTTAGAATGTCAACGAGCATAAATAACTAAATTTTGGTGATGATCGATTTTTCCGTTTCTATGTTAGACTCATATTCGTCAAAAACATTTGTCAGAACATATTTCAAAAAGTTACTGACGAATCTTCAAAAAATTGCAGAAGCTGTTATTTTCTGTCTAGAGATACAAATGCCCAAAGCTTTCTGGTGATGGAAAGTAAATTCTCGTTAAAATAAATGCCTCGTTGAAAATAAGATGCTCGTTAAAAGATCAAAAAGATAAAATAAGCATCAAATTTAACTTCAGAAGTTAAACAAGTTTCAAGCAGTTTCCAGTTTTATTTCCATTGTAGCTGCAGGAACAAATATAAAAATTGAGATTAATGAATCAAGCATATTACATGCTTTTGTGACTCCATTCTTCGTATTTTCTGCTTGTAGCATTCATGAAAGCTTATTGTGCTTGAATTGCTATTGCTTTCTCGTTAACTCGGAAGTGCATTAGTGTGCTTGCTATCTTTTAAAATATAATGTTAATAATGTAATGTATTCAGGAGAGTTCAAGGTCTTGCTCTGAGTAAATTGCTGTTTTTATAGACAGAAATCTGTTAGTAAATGAAGAGAAATAAATTAATAACTTTGCTTTGTTAGACACATTAGTTGTTCGCTTCAATAGCTTTTAACTAATATTGGCTTGACTGACTGCATCGGTCCTTCAGTTTGGTCTGCAGTATCATGACGAGTATCCGAAGACTTACATTGCCTGTCTATGCGATGATTATAGTATTAGGTATCAACACGTTTTACCAACAAGTTTTTACCATATTTTTAAGGAGAAACTAAAGATACCTACATGTTGTTATTTTGAAATTTACTTATTCATAAACAAGCAAACCGTACAACCTTTTCTCAGCGGTTCACCAACTTAGTGTTGTTAATTATTAATCTAAAAAATAACTAGTTAGTCATGTGCTCCTTTTTTAGGTAATTTTCATAATTGCATTCTCTCTCTTTCATATGACTGTCTTACTAGAAACACGTGACATTCTGATGGTGAGAGGTCAGGTTCATGTGTGGGTTGATACGTAATTTCCCACTGAATCTCCGCTAACTTGTCAAAAGTAATTTTTCAACTTCTGGTAAAACGTTGTTTCTTTACGACACGAAATTTCTGAAACCAATTACGAAAAGTTCGATCCTTTGTTTTACCTCGTATTTTCTCAAAGACCGTACAAATGAAGCTCAAACCCAGTCTAAACTTATAGGACAGATAAGCATAAGCACTATAAATATAATAACAATAACGCTGACGAACCTGCACGCCAGGTTCCAACCCGACCTGTGACCCCGCCTAGGTCCCCACCCGTGGAACCTGTTAGGCGGCCCTCCGTTCCATCGGAGGAAACCTCCGACTTAGGCGCTGTCTCGTCTGAGATCGACTCTTCCGACCCAAAGCGGTCGCCCTCACGGGGGCCTAGGCCCTTATGGAATCTTCCAGGGCGAATCCCTATCTCCACTCCACTTTTTCTCCTGACCATGATCCCCCTATCCGAGACCCTGAACAAGGCCGGCCAGGGCCGGGATGCACGAAACTACACTAAGTGTATTAGCTCACAGATTTTCCCTTAACTTCAGAAAAGTACACTTTGTACGCTCCGGGCACATTCACAAACGATTTTCGTTTTCCCGCCAACAGAGATTTTCCTTTATTTTTGTACTTAAGTTACGTGTGCTGGACCATCCTTAAATGCAGTAAAGGAACAGCTGCAGAAACTAAACATCGACGATGAAACATAACGAGTGCAAATTTGGTTCATTTTACATAAGATTTACATTCTCTAAGGAAGCCGTAGTATCCAATTATCTATTGTTGATTTTACAACTTAATCTTTTAATATTCCTAAATAGTATGGCGTGTTCTAACTATCGTTCCTTACTTAAAATATTGGAAAAAAGCACAGCTCTTTGAAAGAAACGCCCAACTCCATTGCCAGTAGCCGAACTTTTACTTAGGCTAATATTTTCTCTGCTGTTTCGGTCGACATAGAGTACATCAGGGAAAAAGCAAAATCTTCGGACACTTTTGTTCACGAGTCCGAATCATCTTATAAATGAGTTTTCGGGCTAAGGACGATTTTAAGCATTTGCACGCAAAAGGGCCTAAAGAGATGATAAATGCCTTTGAAATTGTTTTGCGCTTTGGAGATTTAGTGGACTTATGATGTCCTCAGGATAAGGCCATCTAAGCAGTTTAAAGAAGAAATTTCTATTAAGCGTTACGGGCGTTTTGTGCATCCCGGCCCAGGGCTACAACTACAGCCGTACCATGAAACTCAACCATCTGCTTTACACGGACGATCTGAAGCTCTACGCCAAATCAAAGGACCAAGTAGAGCAGCTCCTTAATATAGTAATATAGTCCATCAGTACTCCCAAGACATTAAAATGCAGTTCGGCATCAGCAAATGCGGAGTCCTCAACATCGAAAGAGAAGAGGTTACTGCGTCCGAGGGAATCACCATCGAAGAAGGTACCATCAAGGATACCGAGGAGATAGGTTACAAGTACCTGGGTGTCATGGAGTGTGACAAGAATCTCCACAGAACAATGAAACATTGTATTCGGAAGGAGTACCTCACCCGACTTCGGCTCATTCTGAAATCACACCTCAATGGGGGCAACACCATCAAGGCCATCAACACGTGGGCCGTCCCCGTGGTCCGTTACTCTGGCGGCATCATCAACTGGACCAAGAAGGATTGTACCGAGCACAGAAATGGACATCAAGACTTGAAAGCTCATGAACATCTATCGATCACTGCACCCAAGATAGTGCGTAGACAGACTCTACAGTCTACATTAACAGAAGAGAGGGGGGCCGTGGCCTCATCAGTGTAGAAGACTGCGTCGAAGCGGAAAAACGAGCTCTCTCCCAACACTTTAGAGAGAATGACGACCCGTAGGCACGCTGCTTAATCAAGGCGAAATTGCTGATAGAGACCGAAACGGCTGACCAGTTCAAACAGCAACGACGCTTCGATCGAATTAACAAATGGAAGAGCATGAAGATGTCCGGCCAGTACCTCGAGGCTGTTCAGGACAAAATCGTACCAGACTCTTGGAACTGGCTTTTGAGGGGTGAGATGAAACAGGAAACAGAAGGCACCATCCTAGCATCTCAAGAGCAAGCCCTCAGAACCAGGTACATTCAAAACAAGATCGACAGGAGAAACGTGCCCACTACCTGTGAAATTTGTTAGAGCCCGGACGAAACTATCAACCACGTGATAAGCGAATGCGGAGTGCTGGCGCTTTTCCTCATGTTCGCGTCCGTGCTATTTCAACGGGCTGTGGAAGTGACCTGGGAGGACGCCTAGGTATTGAAGGGCCAGTCACTCTTCACCATGCAGCACGAACCCGCGCCAGTGGTTGAAAATGAAGCCGTGCAAATCTATTGGGACAAAAGGCTTGAAACTAACAGAGTAATTCACGCGAATCGACTGGACATCGTCGTAAAAGGCAAGCAGGAAAAGTCGGCCAAACTGATTGACGTCTCAATCTCCTTCGATTCCAGAATCATCGGCAAGGAAACGGAGAAGAAGAAAAGTACCGCGACCTTGCCATCGAACCCCAGAGATGTGGCAGATGAAGGTCGACGTCGTTCCAGTGGTCATCGGAGCTCTGGGGGCAATGTCCAAGAATCTCAAGGCTGCCCTGCGAGAGCTGAAGTGCGGCCATGTGCACCCAGGAACCCCCCAGAATGGCCTCTACTTGGAACAGCGCACATCATTCGCAAAGTGCTCTGAGCCTTAGGTTGAGAGATGCGACCCGGCGCCAGAGTGTAGAGCTAAACATCGCTCTACCGATCCAATAATGGGTCGTGAAACCCCTCGATAATAATAATGATACTTGTAAAGATTTATTATACATGCAACACAAAGTAAAATGTAAAATAACAAAAAAAAAAGAACAATAGTTACATGAGAGGCGCTACAGTTACAATAAATAAGAACAATGAGTATAAATTGGGTACCAGAGGTAAAAAGTAGGTCGAAAAAACGTACCTCCTAGATATCAGTACTGTTTAGTCAGTTTAATCTCTCCTGGCTGATAATAGTTGGTCCGTAACGTTTGGTATGTGCTAATCCTCAGACACTTCATTTTCACCTAGTACAGTAATGGGTTAAGCTTTTTTCTTATGGTGCATCACGTGTGCAACTTTCCAAACTAGCGAACGCCTAAGGAAAATCTAATATTAAATGATGAATTGATTAATTAACTTTGTAGCAGGATTTTTTTTAGAATAATTTCTAAACGCTTCGGGTTAAGCACAGCTTAATGTATTCAACTAACGTTAAAAAGTGCCTTAGGGAGACTCACAGCCCGCAGTACTGCAACTGCACGATTTCAACCGTCTGAGACGCACTGAAACTCGGAGAGCCAGAGTCCCGAGGTACTACTGTAGTCTGCACCGCACAGCTTCCGCTGCACTGCGGTGGGCTGAAGCTACATATCTATCACCCGCAAACAAAGTGAAAGATTTGACAATATTTTCGTTGAAGATTCAAGTATACAGTATATATATATTTGTTTATATACTTGGCTGTCCACTCAATAAGTGGTCGAAAGAGTTGAGCAATCTTCATAATTTTTTGTAGGGAGTTTGGCGGGGTGACCTAGATGTGACCCATATCAAAAGAACTAGGCCTAACTGGCCATAAAAAGGACGGCGTTGAATTTTCCTAAACACCGGCGAATTTGCCTCCACCGCGACAGACCGTCTTGTGCCACTAGGGGCTATATTTTTTCCTATGTTATTATTAAGAGAGCTCTATTGGGAAGGGGGGGGGCACTCTGCCCTAACCTTGTTGGACAAAGTATCCATACGAAAAATTAGGATAAGCTGATCATCAAAAATAACTTCGTTGACTTTGTCAACACCGTGGATGATGGCCTTACGCCACGAGGCGTTCTAGTAAGTACTGCTGACAGAAGCACGACAGCACAAGGGAAGCTGTAGTGGCGGTAATAGGGCGAGTAATATCTTCATCTTTTTGTGCTGCGCTCATTGCTTCCGGGGTGCGGACACACATGTAGAGCGTCCATACTGTTGCCTATAGGTTTACTGACAGATTTACGATAATGCAAGAAGCAGTACGCGCCTGTACCTCGTAGCTCCTTCCATGAAACCTTAATTTTTCTGAAATTCCCTTCTGACCATTCGACTAGTCAGTAAGGAGAGAGTTTCAAACGTTAATCGCCAACCAACTACTCTTAAAACCACTGAAAAACGCAAGCTTGCATAGAACAAAGCTGAATTAAGAATTGACTGTCGCTAATGCAATCGTATAGTATATAACAACTAAAAGTTTGAATCTGAAATCCGACCCCTCAGAATTGCAGCTAGGAGCATGCCAAAACCAACCGGGTTAGCGAATCGACCGCGCCTTTTGTACATCACACAGTTAACCACATCGGTACCCTCGAGTCTCGTAAGCGACGATTCAGACAACACTATTTCTACGGGATAGCGATATCTGATTTAACCCCTATAGGGGTTTGATTTGTCTCGTAAGCGACGATTCAGACAACACTATTTCTACGGGATAGCGATATCTGATTTAGCCCCTATAGGGGGTTGATTTGTCTCATAATATATCCATTGCCGAAGAAATGATGCTTATTAGCGCAAAACATATCCCCAGCACGATATTTGGCCTCCCCATGCAGAAGTAAAGTTTACTGTTGCACTTATGGCGAGAACAAGAAATTTGTTAGGGTTATGGTCCTCCAGTGTGGGACGGGCTGAAGCCTGTCTCTTTACATTGAAAGCTGTAGCCCAATCAGAAATTTTTAGGCGATTATTAGCCGTTAAGCGATATCATTCGTACAGGCATTGGATAAAATGTCCATTATTTTCTGTTCGGGCTAAGGTGCGAAAGCCGTAAATTTAGTTGGTGGTTCATTCTCCAAAATCGTGTTGGGATGGGATTACTGTCAGGATCCGTGGTCGGCTGTATTGATAAGCATGCGCTCTAGCTGGCAATGAAAGACTGTTTGAGTGATTCTTTTCTTGCATCGCTTTAGGGCAAAGAAGGTTGGTTAGTGCTCCAGATGCATTTATGTTATTTTGCTTCTTCATGGACGCCCAACCGTGATATTTAATAATGATTTAATTATGTTTCGTTGGCACAATATCATCCTGGTCCCCCCTCCTGAGCGTCCCGCATCTTTCCCAGCAGTTAGATTCAAAAGAAAAATCTTGCTAACAAATCAGCTGAGGCGAATCAAGTTTTGGTAAATTAATTGCGAGTTGCGATTTCGAGAAGATTCTTAGCCCAGAGCGACCGGCGGTATAGTTGTAGTTGAAGAAACGATGCTGTAGATTTATTGTTGCAATTGAAAAGAGGTGGGCACCTGCGGCCACATGCAGCCCTGCCACAGGGTTAAATAGACTATGATGCAGACCTCGGCCTCCTCTGTTCTTTTGCGTGTGGGCCGTAAGTGGCAGCAAGTGCCCATCTCTGTAATTAAGAGGAAGGGCATAGCGTTATACTATTGATAAAACAAACGGTGTAATTGCATTATAAGCGGCGATAAGTTAGTGCTTTTATTCATTAAAATTCGATATAGCTAATGCATTAAAATGGCATATAACTCTAGCTGCAATAGACTTCCTAAATAATAATGAAATGGGCTTCAATATATCAATAAAGAGGCGATTTTTTTTATATATCAACGGCCGGATATGGTCACGTTAGTGACAAAAATTGATACAATTATCACATTAAGGAATGCAAAAAGCAAAGGTGGGGTGGAGCATATTTCTTTACGAAGCAGAAGCAATATTCTCCCGCCTATTTGCATATATCGCTTGCTATGCTAACAGCGAGTTTTTAACCAGCTGTCCTAAGCCTTGTGTCAGATCTCAAGTCGAGAACAAAGTTGCCGAAAAAAATTTTCACCACTCCCTGATTTTCTAACCTGAACAAAACTGCCCGATTCCAAATATCAAAGTCATCGCTACCAATCACGAAGCAAAAATATCAGAAGTCCTACTTGGCCAGAAGTAATCTGGTTGTTTGTTGTTCTTTATTATAGGTACAATAGAACTTTTTTAGTAAATGGCTTGTCTCATGTACTGTATTAATCAAAATTTTATATATTACTCTTCCAGTAACTTCCTTTTTGTCCTGTACTTGATTAATCGCTTATGTTTGTATACCTTTGTTCTAAAAAAATCTGATAAAACCCATTTCATTCATCCATTTCCTCAACTATTTCAGTAAATTGAAATTTTTTCCATTTTTGAGGCAACTCTAAGGTCATGGATACTACTGCTTAAAAACCACTCTAGGAAGCACGACTTGACCCTCAAGTCTTCTCGTAAATTCTTTATTGTCCTACATCTCAGTTAAGTCTTTGGTCATGGATACCGTTGCCGAAAAACCAATCTGTGAAGCTCCACTTGGCCACTGGTCTCGAGAGCAAAAATCTCCACAAAGAACACAAGTCTAGGGCTTTTTTCTTCGCTTTCCTCGTCCTGTTATGGAGTCCACGCCAGAAAAAAAAAAAAAACGTGGAGCATCTTACGCTACTGTCGCAGGGAGGCCCTCGTTCACTCCTTATTGTTAGACCCTGTCGGGAGTATGCAAAAGCGCCCTGAAATAGAACGCAATTTCTTTCACGCATGGATTGCAGAAGGGAGAATTGTGGTGAAAGAAAAGAGTATTCCTTAGAGAAGGAAATTGAGACCACGTACGTATCGAAAACCAAGCAACGCCTTGGCTTGTTTACACTCATGCCTTAAAAATACGATTACTTGTTGCGGGTTTTTGGAATCTGGGCTATGGAGGCGCGGGGTGAAGTCTTTGTTCTCAGCTGGCGAGGGGCTCTTATGGAACTGAAGTTATGTAGTCATCGGACTTTAATGTGTTGTGTGAAACCTGATGAGCCTGGATTTTGAGTTATTTGTTGGTTCTAAAGAAGTGTGCTGTAGTTACAATCCGAGGGTTACCTGTGCTACATCAGTGACTCTGCTACTTAAAGAACTGCGTCGCAATCACAATCCGAAAGCGATAACGTTGATTGCGACTTGCGTTACAGTGTCGAAAATAACAGCTGAGAAACGATTTCGTAAAAGGGAAGAAAAATGATGTAAAAGACAATGAGTATATGACACTGAGTAAGTGCTTATGCTTAGGGGGCCATAAGTTAGTACCTATACGTGGGGGGGGGGGAGAAATTATTGATTGTGGGGTGAAATTAATCCTTTCAGATCAAATTAGTCAGGAACTTCTAACTGGTGTGCTGGCTTCGCCCTGCTGAGTCGGATATTACGCGCTCACCCTTAAGTGATTATCCTTGAGACTTCCGAAAGTTCAGTCTTGCTTTGTAACGTAGAGTTTTCAGCCGTCTCAAGCGTAACAAGGTTGCCCTTTACACCTTCAATACGATTCAAAAAGGAGGAGCCAAAGTTCCTGTTTGGAGTACGAATAGGTTAATCTTATTGGGTTCGGCTTCACCAACCCAGTCGATGCAACCTTAACTCCGAACCTTGAAAATAAAATTACAATCAACACAGCAATTCTTTATTATGTAGCATACAACCCTCGTCAATCGACTGCTCTCTTCTAACAACATTTGGGGTTGTGGCTACAATATTGCAGGTGTGCGGTAGAACAAGTGGGTTGTGATCACAACACGTCACAACATCTGATGTACAGATATTTAATTAAGACACGGCTGACTGTATTAAGTAATGCGATGCATCAAAATGCACGGGCATACGTGACAAGGTTCATTAATTTTAACCTTGCACCAGTTTGCGTCAGAAGGCACGGTTGAATTTACTGGACATACGGGCAGCTGATTACATGACTGGGCGCTGAAATTAACCGTTCGAGGCTTGATTTGCCAGGATCTTTGGACAGGTTCCCTGGTTTCTTATGAATTAAGTTTCAGGCGATGAATTTTATTCATATATCTGTGAGACTTTCATGAACTTAGTTTTACCCCAAAAATGAAGATTTCAGTCCGACGTGTCCAAGCTAAAGTTCGTGTCGGTAAATCCAAGTCAAGTGGGCTTGGCTCAGATCGACTCTAACGACCCAGTCCACCGAGTCCTAATTCAGTAAGCGGTACCCAAAACACTCATCAGATGACACTAAGTGTTGCTCTAACATGTATCAGCCGCCCTAATGTTAGTAAGCTTTAGCAAATTTGTTTTAGGCCTTGTGCGAATACAAGCCGCACCTTCTTGTCTGAATATCCAGACAGGTGCCTTGTCTTCGCCCCGTGAATCGCATAGTAGACGTCACGAGGCAGCCGGAAACTCGACGATTACCCTTCAATAAAAAAGCTTTCCCAGTCGTTTCAAGCGTACTCGAGTTGCTGTTAACACCTGCAGCATCACTCAGACTGGTGCATCCATCACTCGTGCTCGAGGATTCAGACAAGTGGGATCGGCTTGGATCGACTTTACTAGCCAATCGAGCGAACGTTAACTCAGGTTGTGCTGTTTCGATACACAGGTTCTTTTTCCTACTGTATTCCTACCGAAAAAAAGTTTGCATCGATAGAACTGTATTCTTATGGAGAAATAATCATTGTATCGACGGAGCAAAGCCTGTGTGAAAATATAAGGCTAATATACAGCCCATGAGTTCACTTGCTTTTATAGAAAGATGTATAAGATGGTAAAGCTAAATAGATAAATGAAGCAGAAAACTGCACTTAGTGAAGACACTTAATTTTCCATACTAATACATGACGTGTATTTCAGAAAAAAGTTTTGGAAGTGTGAAACGGTCTAAATTCCTCAGTTCTAATTTGCCTGAACAATTTGATTTAAACTTTCAGACAAACGTAAAGGGTTTAAAACAAAAACCAACTACAATAAAACAACTCTAAGGACAGTTAATATAACTGAGTATTTTGCATATAAACCTCACACAATCCAGTATCGCGTGACAGAGCTTCCTTCTCAAACACCCATCAGGTGTCAAACACTTCACCACCACGCTAAGTCACTTCCATCTCTCCGGACAAACCTGACCACGGTAGCTGCCCTCGCTCCTTCCCTCAAGAGCCCTCAGAGGCAGAGGGTAACTCGCAGGAGGACATCTCTGGTGCAGAGAGGCCCCTCAGGGCCCGGGTACTTCAGGTCAAGTGGTCTCTCTTTCTTCGCTTTGTCCAACACGAAGCAATACCAAAAATGCAATAGAAAGAAATGTTCAAGCAACTCCGCCACTATCGGCCCTTTTCCCCCCAAAAAAGTTTGGCGTTGTGCTACCTGAAATCCGGAGTGGCCGCCGTCAAAATCGCAGGAGACGCAGCGAGAAGAAGGGGATATAACGGGGTCGATTTAATTAGTTTTCGAAAGATACGATGGACACGGAGACCTGCCAAGGGGGTTCATCTGTGTTTTGTTCGCATACAAATTTCCTAATATATTTTTACAAAATAATCCGTAAATATTAAAAAGTTGTAAATAAGATCAATGAAAATGAATATACTGTATAATAAGCTTGACAGTAAATAAATATTGCATATTATTCTATTATATTATATGCAAATCTCATTTTATTGATTTAGATAACTGAGCCTAGTGCGCTGGGCTTAGAAGAAAGACGTATCAGTTGGCCCTTAAAAGTATTTATAACACTTTCACGGTATCTCTTACTCATTTGATGGATAGATATATGAAAAACGTTTTATAATAATATCTAATATTAAAAGAAACATTCAACTTAAGAGTTTTTTTTCAGGATCATAGAAAATAATTTATTGGTCTTAATGATTCATATTTGTAAGAATTTCAAGAAAGAAAAAAAAAATTTTCGAAAATTTGTTATGCTTCAAAGTTTTCAACGAAAAGAAGTCATCTAATCTGTTGAGTATTATAAATCAATTTCAGACATGGCATTTAAATACATAGTTAACAGTGAAATTATATTCCCTAATAGAATGGCGAGAGGGTGCCAGTAGAACAATTAATATCTCCGCTAAGTCCATTTTCGGCCTGTCACTTTTAACTGTAATCCAGGTTCAGATTATCTTCTAGTACAATCGATTTGACTTTGCCACTGAGATGCGGCTTTTAAACCCAATTCTAATTGTAGTCCAATGTACTCGGACGACAAAAGTTGCACAGAGGACTAACTAAGCGCCTGATTACGTTAGATCCAACTCCGTTGCGAGCGGACAACAAAAGTTGCACAGTAGCCAAACCTCATCGTTGTAACCGTGAATAACTGTGTTTGAACATCATACATAAACATACGTCACTCACTCAGATTATTGTGAAACACTTTTGAAATTGTGCCATTGCTATTTACTTGTGTAAAAACTTCAATGGCGGGTGTAGGTCTACATCATAGAGAACAATAAGTTTCTCTAACGATGTAGATGTAAAGGTCTTAAGTTCTGCATTGAAAATATAGTAAAACAGGGAAAACTACCGGCAACTATAATGGCAATTATAGAGCAGAATGAAAACTGATCTGATTAACAAAAACTAACAAACTAACATTATCGTGAATCTACAATAACGACGACAATCATAAAAAATTTTTATTTGCCCTGATGTGTCATGTTCTTGAATTTATTTACGTAATAGAGCTTCCCCTTTTTCTGTGTTCTACTCGCCATTATATTTTATTTCACTGGATTTTTTTTCAAATATTTTTATTATATTTTGCAAAATCTGTACGTGAAGCTCCTGCTCACATGTGTAGACTGTATTTTTTCTTGGTACTTCTAGAAGTACATATTCGAATTTTATACTGAGAGGTTCAGCTTCAGTTAAAAAATCAACGTTGTGACTTAGGATAAATTTTTATAATGTTTGAGCTCAACAAAATGTTATGAATATTCACGTAAAAAATAATTGAATAGAGGACATTTTATGTACTTAATCGTTTGTACACAAGGCTACTATACAGTTATTGTCAGAAAAACATGTCAGAAACAGGATTTTGTTAAGGGTTGAATCATCTATTTATGCATATTATTTATAGTGCTAAAACCAGCTTTTAAGGCCCACACATAGTTCCCTGTGTGTGTATATATTGAGCAGCGTTTTTAAAAAAATATGGTAATTTTCCAAAATAATTTCTAAGATATAGCTCGCTGCAGACGATAATCTTTTGCCCTGTGTTTTTAAAAAAAGTGTACTGTTGTGTCTGCTAAAAAAATATTTACTGCTTTCTAATTCGTTACTTACTCAAAATTTTAAGAGAAATCATAGACTTAAGTGCTACTTGCTATGCAAACTCATATATTGCTAGCAATTTATTATTTTTATTTTGTAAACCCACAATATGGTCAACAATGATGCGCTGAAACATTCGAGCCTGTTAAGTGAAAAGAAAACGAAATTCTGTAGTCCGCCTTGGAATTCATTTCGCTTTACGGATTGACACAATATTTGCGATAATATTTAGAGCATCAAACTAGACATACACAATGTCAATAGAAAATTGTCAGAGCCTTTTGATGTAGGATGTAGAGGGCATTTCCCCTTAATTCTTGTTCTAGAATTTTACCTCATATTTCTATCCTAGATCGGTATAATAAAACTTTATCATAACCTCTTATCCAAGGTTCGCATCCTAAAATTTTGTCATGAATGACTATCTTAATATTTTACCACAGATTTCGAGCCTAGTCATGTAGTATGACATTTTACCATAAGTTCTATCCTATATCTCAAGCCTGCAAGTCGGTCCTAAATTCTTGTTGCGAATATTTATTCTGAAACCACATTGAAGATTTGTGCCATAATGTACTGTATATTCTATAAATTCGTTTACAATTTCTATTTTCAATCTTAAAAAAAACGGTATCCCTCGATTTCTTCCCCATTTCATGTAAATTTTATCCCACATTTTCACCCAGAAGTCTTATCTTAATTGTCGTTCCAAAATTGCGTCCTTATTTTCGTCGAAATATTTATCTGAAATCAACAATATCTTCCGAAATGTTTATAATTGACAATAGGCAAATCAAACTAGTTACCTAAACTTTTCCTTAAATTTTTCTCAAACTGTTCATCATCGTTTTCCAAAAATTTACCTTAAGTAAGCAATAACTTTAGAATTTTACAATATTTCCAGGGCAAAAATTAGAAACATAAACCAGACAGAGGGACAAGGTCATTGCAGCAGCACCATGTCATGGCTGCCTCTGCAGTACAGACCAGGGCGTGTTTTATCCTAAATCACGGAGTGCCCTCGGTTACCGCCGACTTATTACCGGACACTGCTGATTAGGGTCGGCATTTGGCCACCATCGACCTGTGCACGTCCTTCTCATTGCTTTGTACGCATTACGTTCTTAGTTTAGTTCTCTTCGCGTTAACTTAATTTTGTACGTTAGTGCTGTTATTTTGATTCAAGTTTTATGAGCGATTATTTTGTTTCGTAAGCTTGTTGTCTTAATTTGGTTCTCTTTGTTTTACCTTGCGTTGCTTCTGCGCTTGCGGCTTATTTTTTTATTATAAATGTACGTGTAAAGTTAATATTCTCTTTATCGAAAGCTTAAATTAGTGATTTTTCACCAAAAATACAAAAAAACGTTAAAGCATCACAGAAACTTTTTTTCCTTCCGGCAAAGTAATATTAAAGTAAAGGTCTATCAATAATAGACAGAAATCGTGCAATTGCAAGGAAAAAAAAATTAGGCGAGTGCGTCCGGCGCACAGTGCTATGGTTGACATAGTGCCATGTCCGACTCGTCGTAAAGACTAGTTGGACAAGTTCCACTCATCAAACCTATCTTTGGGAAAGACATCGTTAAAGACTGCGAATCATAAATCCAACGATGTCTTACTTTTTAAACTGAGAAGCGCACGACAGGTTCTGCTTATGACATCACAGCTTCGGCTAACATTTCACAAACAAACAGTGTGCATCTGTTACTGGAACCAGCTTCGGCTAACATTTCACAAACAAACAGTGTGCAACTGCCTATTATTGAAAGATTGGAACAACTTATGACGCAACAAAAATTAAGACAATTTCACCAACAATATCACTTTGTAAGAAAAAGAAATTAATGCTTTCCTTACGATTTCCTATCCGTTTAATTACGTCGCTTTTGAGAATCAAATCTTTACCTTGCTATTTCTCCCCCTCTTCTCCTTCTATGCACTTTCATTCTGTTTCGTATACATTTACGATTGTTTTTTTTTTCTGTTTGGCGTATGTTTCCGTTGTTTGTACCTTTTCTGGCATCTTGTGCTGTATCTGAACTGTTTGCTATCCTGTCGTTTTGCTTTTGAACGCCTTGAGTTAAGCTATGGAAAACTATTTTATATAGTTTCAATTTTAGTTAGTAGCTTTTGTACTGAAATATTTTCCAGATCTGATGCTTTAGAAATGTAAGCAAACACACATATGAACATACATGTAAACAATTACAAAGTTATGCTTCTGCACTTCGTATGTAAGCAAATTCAAAATATAAAGCTGTATTGTTGGCTCAACATAAAAGGATGCTATAATTCTACTATAATTCCTAAAGAGCTTAATCTCTAGAAAAATGCAAACTATTGTTTTGTATTACATCTTCAGCTAATTTAATATAGCTTTCGATTCCAATCGTCGACTAAAATGAGGACATCGTTATTCGTCGTCTACGTACCGGAAATACAATAACAGTATTTGACTGACTTTCCTTCGCTAGTAATTTTTTTTGTAGGGAGGACATATGAAAATTTGAAAAAGTGGGCCCAACAAGGTCCCTATTGATACAAATTTTTTCTTGTTGGTATGTTTTTAGTTGCAGACAAATGGCGTCTCCTTGGTAAACGCGTCACAGAACAATAGCTTGTGTATGGACAAAGCAGTTGAAGGAAAGAAAGGAGAGTCACAAAGATGACTACAAGAATGAGAGATCATTATCTCGAGAACTAAAAAACTGTGGCAGAGGTTCCGACTTCAGTGGATGCAGAATGTCGAATTCCAAGTGAAGTGCCTGCAAAAGAGGTTGGGAATTCATATGGACCGGCGTTCTCCATTTTCTTTGAAATCTTGTACTCGGCAAGTTCTCTACTCCGCTGGTGATTAAATCGTTTTGTGCTGACTAGCTCACTCAACGAGCTAATATGTTATTGGGCCTCCTTGCTGAGATTGTGGTTGATGAAGAAGATACTTGGCACTACTCATAATCGGAGAAAAGCCCAGAACCG
This sequence comes from Parhyale hawaiensis, assembly GCA_001587735.2. Classification (NCBI taxonomy): domain Eukaryota; kingdom Metazoa; phylum Arthropoda; class Malacostraca; order Amphipoda; family Hyalidae; genus Parhyale; species Parhyale hawaiensis. Next base: position 11,702,968 of record LQNS02278155.1, read on the forward strand.
ACCGTAGTATCCAGTTGAATCTTGTCTTCTCAAGGGCTGTTCTGGACAACTCAACCTGAAGGCAGAAAGGTCTACTCAGAAGGTGATGGCTACCTATTTCTGGTTTCATTGGGATAATTTTATATATTTCCTAGAGGATCAAAGAATATGTTTCATCACATTATACTAACTCAATTTCCCAGGATATCATAAGCTATTCAAGGAGAATTTCTTTGAAAAATATTGCTTCACCCTCCTTAGGCCGCGGCCGCACCGGCGAGACAAGCGACGAGCAACGCAACAAATTTGTTGCACGACGAAATGTAACAGAGGGTACAGCAGTCTTCTGTCTCCACCGCCGCAACTGCGATGCCTCGCGACACCCTTGCGTTGCTGCAACACGACTCCAGGAAAAATCGCATTGCGTCGCTTGTTGCTTCAATGGGGCGGCGGCCTTACAGTGCTGAGGGCACTAATTGAGAGTTTTTATAGCCAAAATTTGAATAACACTTGAAAGAACACAAGTTGAGGCCATCGGCAGAGTAATAACAACAGTTTCAAGACGGAGGGATCAAACTATCTGCACACGGATGCGCGAATCTTGTAATTCTGCACAGGAAGGTTACAGAGGTAGCATCACAGCGAAGAGAAGTACACTGACTTGAATGATTGATATATTGAAAAAGAATGTACACTCCAGTGTTAAATAAATGTGCTCATATTACAAAGTAGCAGAACTTTTTGCCTCAGGGACGGTTTTACAAAACAGATTTTTTAATTACATATATTGTTATGTGCATATGAAGAAATAAGTATAAGCGTTTTCAACATAAACATAAGTACTTTATTAAACTGAATTAGATAACGGGAAGTAGATGCACCAACAGGCTTATTACCAGTGAGCAACCAGGACTCACTCTCCGTCCATCTATGAGCTATGCCGTTGTCTCAAAATCATGTCGGGTTTTGAGAAAGTAGAGGGGAAGAAGAAGAGACTAAGTTCAACCAAGGGGCTGATGGTGCAAGCACGATTGATTGCTGCAGATTCTCGGAGCTTTAAGATGTTAAGTTAGTTGGGACATGAAAGACTATGGATTAAGGTGGCCTCTTGAAACTTGGCCGTGAATAGCTTGTGACTCCAAGAGAAGAAATTCAAAGCTGTGAAGGATGTTGCTTCCAATGTTTGTCAAGACAACTTTTCAACGCATTGACTGTCTCTACACCGATAACTTCGGAAGGGAGTGTATTCCCAATTTTGACTAGAAATCACGTGAAAAACTGCAGGTTTAGAGTTCTTCTTCCATCTTTATGTTTGCGTTTTCGAATGTTGTTTCGGAGGCAACCATAAACGTCTCAGTCAAAAAGTTTTATTCTAAGCACGTCGTTGAAGTCCTGCCAGTACTTGAATGTTTCTATTAGTTCCTCCCGGAGTCGCTTTTGTTCGAGAGAGAGAGAGATGAGTCCGACTTCTTGTAGGCGTCGCTCGTATGGCATGTTTTGCAGGTGATCTTTGAATTTTATTGCCCTGTTTCAGATTCTTTTAATTTGATCGAAATCGTTGCACTGATGTGGCGAAAAGAAAGGCAGTAAATTTGAAGTGCGGACGTACTAGAGCTTTATATAAAGAAATGGTTATGTCCTTGCATTTGTGCTCAATATTTCTGGTAATAAATCCCCGCATTGAGCATGCCAGTTTCATACTTTCGTCAACTTTCTAATTGCGGTGTAGTTTGTTTGTGACAGTTACCCACAGGTCACGTTGTTGGGTGACAGCTGCTTTTTCTATTCTTTTATTTTTAATCGTGCTCAGGTGATCTTCGGCCCTTGGCGCTTTGCTAAATGTTTATCAACATTAAAGCTCATCTGCCACGTCCCAAGAAATAAGAGTACCGGCCGTTCCGGCGGTTTTTCTTCGGCGCACTTCGTATTCTCAGAAAATAAGCTTTGTTCTGCGTATCCGCTGCCATCCATACCGAGATTAGGCCACGAATGATCCAGAGCAGCAGGGGCCCTGGCAAGAGAAGCTGGCGTGTTTTTGCGAGGGTATGTGCGACTGAAGGGAGGCCTCATTGATCTCTAGAGGATGGTAAGATGAAAGCTCGTCTGGAGCTATCGCATGACGTGATGTTAGTGGGAGTGAGTGGGAGCTACCTATCGCATGACGTGATGTTAGTGGGAGTGAGTGGGAGCTACCTATCGCATGACGTGATGTTAGTGGGAGTGAGTGGGAGCTGCCTATGCCATAACGTGATGTTAGTGGGTGTGAGTGGGAGCTGCCTATGCCATAACGTGATGTTAGTGGGTGTGAGTGGGAGCTGCCTATGCCATGACGTGATGTTAGTGGGAGTGAGTGGGAGCTGCCTATGCCATGACGTGATGTTAGTGGGNGTCAGTTTGGCTGACAGTGTGTGGGACGAGTCAGTTAGGCTGACAGTGTGTGGGACGAGTCAGTTTGGCTGACAGTGTGTGGGACGAGTCAGTTTGGCTGACAGTGTGTGGGACGAGTCAGTTTGGCTGACAGTGTGTGGGACGAGTCAGTTAGGGTGACAGTGTGTGGGACGAGTCAGTTAGGCTGACAGTGTGTGGGACGAGTCAGTTAGGCTGACAGTTTGTGGGATGAGTCAGTTAGGCTGACAGTGTGTGGGACGAGTCAATTTGGCTGACAGTGTGTGGGACGAGTCAGTTAGGGTGACAGTGTGTGGGACGAGTCAGTTAGGCTGACAGTGTGTGGGACGAGTCGTTTAGGCTGACAGTGTGTGGGACGAATCAGTTAGGCTGACAGTGTGTGGGACGAGTCAGTTAGGCTGCCAATGTATGGGACGAGACAGATAGAGTGACAGTGTATGGGACGAGTCAGTTAGGGTGACAGTGTATGGGACGAGTGAGTTATGAGAAGAATGGCGGTGCGTGTAACAAGCGTGTAAGAGAAACAACGTATTTACCGACGGTGTTAGGCTCACAGTGAATGACCCAACAGAAACGAGAGCTAGCAGTGTGAAGGTAAAGTCACGCTAACACCGGCCTATGACAGAATGTTATCCTCTTTTTTCAGTATTGTTTACGTAAAGAGAGCATTTCAAGCAATCTCATGCTTCTACAAGTCTCACTGTCGTAATATATATATATATATCTTAGGGACTATTAGGAATTAGAACCGGGGACCTACATGCTGCTCAGCGTAACCGCTAACAGAACTAAAAAGCAGGCTGCAGTATATTTATCCCTTTACCGGGCAAGTGACCATATATGATCACTTCCATAATGCTATTCGTACAAAAGGATTTCTCAGACCACGGTAAAGAGATAAGACGTACTGCAGCGCCGACCACTTCCACTACAGCGACGACTTAACTCTTGGCGGTTACCGCTTTATAAATATACGGAAGCTCACAGTCTTCACAAATACTGTAATTGACTATCCAAGATGTCTCTGACTGTTAGTCCTGTTCGTAAATGCAATTATCCCAGAAGGAAGCTCACCGTCTTTCTATTTTTATTTCGAGTTCGTTACATACATTAGGGGTTCTTGGGGACTTCAACCTGAGAATCATGTGTATTTAAAACTAGTGCTTCAGCATTTGCGGCAGATCAGTAGCAGCAGCAGCTGCACACTCAAACCTACACACACACAGTGTCGCCTTGTGTACATGTGGTCAGTAGCGTATCATGATGCAGTTAAAGCTCGCTTCCATCTGTGTAAAGAAATTGTACTGGTATTTTCAAAGCAGAATTGTATTCGGCGTGATTAAGGAATTTCCTCCGTCCGTGCAACCGCCCTTGGAGGCCTTTGAAGTACCTAGCGGCATAATCCTGAATGGCAAATCAAATGTCTTTCAGAGCCTTCAGAACTTCAGTAAAAACTGAGGCAGCGATCGAGAAGCCTGTCCAGCTATTGTTGTCTTCTAGTCGTAAAGATAACCCAATATTGGCTACTAAAATTAATTGGGTCAAGACCTACCGAGCATCAAAGAAAGGTGCTCGCTGCGTGAGGTAATTTGGTCATCAAAAAACAGAAAATTCCGTCTTTGATGTCACAATTTCATTTTAGGTCAACGGTAGAGAGGGAAAGCTGCTGAGGGCACGAGGACGTCCCCACGTCGGGGCTTGTCAAGGAAGTTGTAATGGGAGGAGAGAGCCTTAGCACACTTTCGGCGGGTGCACACATGGCTGAGTCACGTGACGGGAGCAGGCGTTTGGACCCCCTAAACTGGCTGAACTGCTCCCATGCAGTGGGCCGAAGACCGTGGTCAGCATATATTAATTAAGGAAGATACAGACAGGCACTTCTTCAATATTTTTGCAAGAAAATTGTGCCTGAAGATTGATGTCACAGTGCTCACTCTGTTACTTTCATCATAGGTTGGTATACAGGATACAAGTTTCACTTACATAACTCCATCCGCTCGAAATTTCGTCGATGGTTAATGGCTATAAAATTGAACTCAGGACTCCTTTCTATACAGGGTCCATGAGGCAACGCCGCTCTCCAATCGGAAACGCCACTCAGCCAGCCAGTTCAAGGGAAGAGTTTACTCGTAACGCTCGCGTAGAGTAAATAGAGAGGGTGCGCTCCTCCCATTACAATCTCCTTGGGACTTGTGAAAAAATTGCTGTTATGTCGCTCACTTGGGTGCCGACATGCAACTTGACCGTCTCTCAACCTGAGTACTATCTAGTGGTATCTTGGATACAGACTTCCGCTGAGTCATTGGGACGACGTGCGAGCTGAACGACTGCTCAGATACTGAGCCTGTGATAGTGGAAATAGCGTGGCTCGACGTTTAGCCTTCTAAGTTAAATAATTTGGGCGATTATGGGATATTATCCCTAGCAGGTATGGGATAATTTTCTATCAATAATATTAATAGCGTTGTTCCTACGTTCCTTCGTGTGGTACGCTCTTCATCAGTAACAGAAATTAGGAAATTAGATATACAGTTCGTATGTCTCCATGATATGGAAGATGAAGTCGAGCTGGGCTGCATGAACGAGCACGTTAAATTTAAAGGTGATACGGGCAATACAAATACTTTACATCAGGACGCCCTACCGGGCCAGATCTTGCCTCTGGTGCTATGAAAGTTTCCACCAGACTTCACTGTAATTTGCTATTGACAATTATTTATTGCTCAATTGGCATATGCTCTCATCATTTATTTACGTGCTTAAAGAATGAAAATTTCGAGAGATTAAAGAATGAAAATTTCGAGAGACGATTTTTCTGGCGACATTAATTAAAATATTCTAGGCTGCTCAGTCGATGATTGCGTCAGTTCTCGATGCTAATTGCTTATGATTTTCTATAAGTTTCGCTCGACCAATCACATCCCTGACACAATGTTTGGCAGCTTGGAAGCTAGCAGGGTGAAGAGGCTCTTGGGTAGTTAACATTGTTTTAAGGGGTATTTGGGCTTACATAAACAAGAAAATAAACAGATAAGTTCACATTGATCCTTCTTCTAGTGTTTGATTTATGAACTTCAACAACGAAAACGGTACTACTGCATCAGATAAATAACCATGTATTCCTATATTTATATATCGGTGAATTGTGTTATCAACCCTTCATAAATACACGTTCGATTGAAAATAGCACCGTACATTTTGTTAAAATATATTTATTCAGTTCTTCGTACACTCCAGCCTTTAAATGGTCCCTTGGTTCGTCAGATGGAGTAGTTGCCTAAAGTTGTTGATGCTGTGGTCCATAGTTGGAGGTACGTAGAGTATACGTCTCTCGGTGAGGGTGGAAATGCTGGAGGATGTTTTTCGGGCATCTCACATGACCTTTTTCAGGTGGTGGTGAAGGTAGTGAACGGAAGTAACCGCCTGGAGAGCTGTTGATGCCCACACGGTTATTTGCCGGAACTGCGCCTGTCTGTTGCAGGTTCGAGATTAGTAGCGAATAATATGCGTACCTCACCACACTGGGCGGGAGGGGCAGGCAGGGCAGGGCACAGCTCGCCACACACAGGGCGGGTGGGGCAGGCAGGGCAGTGCACAGCTCGCCACACACAGGGCGGGTGGGGCAGGCAGG
>LQNS02278156.1:10281-22880 GCA_001587735.2 Parhyale hawaiensis
ACTTGTTAGTTCAGCCAGCAGGCTGTGTGCTGATAATGATTTGGTGAACCTGTCCCACAGGAGAAGAGTAGCTGAACTATGTATGTTTTATAAGGTGTACAATAATGAGAGGCATTGGTTGTATTCTTCTCTCCCTGGCCTCAAAGTTTTTGGGAGAGAGACTCGTGCTGCGTGCGGAGCGCACTCTTTCACTTTGGAGGCTGTCATATGTCGAACTACTAATCAGTTCTGTCGGTGCTTCGTGCCCTGGTGGGCTAAAGTTTGGAATTTGTTGCCTGCATCGGCTTTTGGTCGTGTTGGTCTGCAGGCTTTTAAGTCGGCAGTTAATGGTTTTTTGCTGGATTTCCTTTAGCGGCGTTTTGAGCTTCACGGTGTTGCTAATGCTTCATTTGGGTTGTATTACCTGTCCGTGGGAGCTCAAACGTGAAGTTTTAATAATAATAATAATAAATAGTAACTCAAAACTTTCCGTAATGAAAAGAAACAACTGTTCCTCTGGCAACAGCTATTGTATATGATCGTTCCAGCAAAAAGCTACAAAAAAATCACTGATATCTACCCCTATATTTACATGGTTAGGTCAATATATATACTGTAGCAATATATATGTTTAATATATCTATACACTGTAAAGAGATAAGATGAGAGCTGTAATGTTAATATCACTTTATATTTCACCATAAGTAAACTCCCTCGCTAATGACAACTAGTTTTATAGTTGTGACTACGAACTGTGACATAAAAAATTACTATGCATCAGCTGGAGAAGAGTAGAAGCGTCTGACGCTAACAGCATTGTCATGTTAAAAGAAATTTATATTTTTTTGAGTAATAACACCTATTTTCATAATTGAACATACTTACATTGACACAGTAGTATTTTACATCATGCAAGTAGAATAATCCAGTAGTTCATGAAGCTGTCAGCTTTTTTGTCACTGCAGAGAAAGGTGGAAATCCAGTAACAGCTGCAATGACAGATATGTATGTAAGAACTGTGTTAGAATAATGTTCTTCATCATATTAAGTGTATGGACTGCGTTGGTAGGTACGCGCGTTTGGGTTTAAAAGTCGCAGGGTGATGTTTGTTAGCAAAATAACTCAAAAAGTTTTGAACGGGTCTTTATGAAATTTACAGGAATTATTAGAAATGTCGAACGACATAAATAATCAAATTTTAGTGATGATCGGTTTGTTCGTTTGTGTGTTTGACTGATGCTTGCCAAAAGGTTTGTGAAAAGTATAACTCAAACTCTTATTAACGGACCTTCATGAAATTTGTAAGAACTGTGAGAAATTTTCAAAGACATAAATTAACAAATTTTGGTGATGATCAGTTTGTCAGTATGTGAGTGTGTTTGACTAATGTTTATCAAAATGTTTGTTAAAACTTAACTCATGAACTTGAGAACGGATCTTCAAGAAAATTTCAGAACCAAATTTTGGAACTTTTAAAGAGAAAATCTTAGTTTGAGAACCAATTTTAAATTTTTGTTAACGTTGCCTTGCTTGGCGAAGGTATGCGCTCTCAGAGTGCTCCAGTTACAATTAGTTTACATCATTTATTCGCTAAGGGAGCTTTGCAACCTTTAGCGGTATTTATCTGCTCTATTTTGTCAGTTTTTGATTATCAATACACGAAAAATTATCAAAATATAATTTGAGGGATTTATTGCTTCTCAGAATTTTAAACTTCTATGGCATAACTACGCCACTCCATGGTCGACTGCAGCTGTGAACTTTTTTGGGCCCGGCGGGAAACTATTCGTAGCATGAACCAATGCCAATGAATTTCCTGTTTCAGGCGTACGATCACGCCACGTTTACCTTACCAATAGAAAGAATAACAGTCGAAATATTTCACTGTAACACAGCTTTGATGTGGTTCTCTCGGAAACGCTGGCCATTGTAACGATAAAATGATAGCAAAAGTAAATACGTGAATTAATTAGTAAAGCAACACGCAGGCTTCGGGGGCTCGCCTGGTCAACTTTGCAGGGTAAATTTTCTGGTAGTAAGAGGGTGAATATCAGAGCGTTAATTTTCCTGATATTAATAGAGGTGGACACTGGCGCTCCAGCCACCACGGTAAAAAATACCGATGGGTAATATGTCCAATGGGCAAAATGTGCAGTAAGCAAAATGTCCAATAGGTAGACGGTGTAATGTCCACTACGCGAATGACAACTGGATAACTAATATGCCTAGTGAAGTAACACAATTAGATATAATATAAGCTGTTACTGTACTTCTCTTATTAGCCATCCAACTGTCCGTTGGCAGACTGTCCGGCAGACCACACACTTCCGACTTATTTTTACTCTTTGGGCTGGGCTGCAAGCGGCTGCAAGTAGCCACAAAAGCCCTCTACAGGATACTACAAATTGTCTAATTGCATGGAGGGCAAAAGAACGGAAGCAGTTAACTTAATATTCTTTACAAAAAGCTTCAGCTGACTCTGGTTTCGTCTTTCTAATATTTTATGAACTGTAGCTGTTTGTTTTACCTTATTTTGCAGACATGGAAAGACCTCACACGTGTGTGAAAAGTTGAAAAAAGATAATGCAACAATTGAACGCTCTGCAGGTCCGAAATTAAAAAGATATGTCTTAGATTTTTTAATACTTACGTATGATGGCAATAGTACAAACCGTTCGTATTAACGAAAATTAATTGGTAGGTACTGTTTTATCCCTAACCTCTCTGAACTTGACTTTTTCAATATTTTCTAAGAGCAGATACTTCTTCTCGGTCATAGTAACTCGGCAAAACATTAATTTTAGAAATAAGTTAATATTTTATACATTCAAGCAAGGTTACAGAGATATCGCCACATGTTTCCTAAAAGAAAAGATTTGATTATATGTATTTTGGTTAAACATGCAACAGATATTGAATTAAAAGTATATTGAAAAGTAAGTGTAATATTTAGACTACAGTAACCGAATGGAAAATAAACTGAAAAGAAGGCGCGATATGGTGATACAAATATGTACCCAATTTTATAAAACAAGGGCTATAAAGAGAAAGAATAACTTAAGATGAGAGCATTACAGGTACAACATTAGAAAAAAAAATCAAAAGAGTAATAGTTAGGCTACAATTACCAAATTTTAAAAATACAGACCGAAATAAAAGTATGGCATTCATCTGCAGAACTGAATTTTAATAAAATGCCTAAAAGAAGAGGTAATATTGAGGTACCAACGTTACAGATGAGAAATGAGAAAATTTACTTTCATTTCCAGGTCGGAGGCAATCATCACAATGAGACAATTACCACTATCGGTAATAGTGATTATGGTAATATCGACGAGGGATAGAGCATACAGTACTGTGGATCAAGAAGATAAGAGTATTTCTCTCACTTTGTCATCTACGATGAAGTTGTACAGTCATAATTTAGGTACATCAATCAATGTAAAAGTGAAATTGCTAGCTGTCGGACTCTAGCTTATTCTCTTGAAAATTATTTAGTCGTTCTTAACGTTGTCCGACCTACTGCACACCTGATGTTGCGTGCGTGTGTACGTTCGCCACTTAGAATGTCATTATCGAAAAGTTAAGCTATTATTTTTATTCAAAACTTATGCGTCGATTTTTAATTTTACATAAAGAATATTGTGTAGTCTTGACCGATATACAGTATTTATATATTATACGTCGTGTAAATTTCAGGTGCGACTCATAGTAATCAGTCTAGTGATATATCATAGTAAAGAGGCTCAAGAAATGCATCTATATAATAATTCTGCTTGTTCCTCCCTACCTTCCTTCGTTCTTTAGTTAGTGAGACCGTTACCATTTCAGTATTATATAGGGGAAATTAGGGTACCTATTCTTTACACGGTCTGGGGAGGGAACAAATTTAAACTGGCTGCTGATCACAGGCCGTAGGAAGAAGATTTGTAGTTCGTCTTGGTATATATTTTCACAGAAAAGTTAAGAACATGAAAAATTTTTCACACTTAGTATCCATAATATCGATCTAAGATATCACTGAAGATTGAAGCTTCAGCTCTGAGCTATTTCTGCAGCTGCTAGTTAGTATGTAGTTCTAATCGGCGTAAATCCCCATATAATAATGTACAGTTTGTTAGATGCTTACTTGAGTGCTTGCTTGCCTGCCTGCTTGCTTGCATGCATGCTTGCTTGCTTATTTGCTTGCTTGCCTGCCTACTTGCTTGCCTGCTTGTTTGCCTGCTTGCTTACTTGCTTTCGTTTGTGCTGGCTGCCTTGCTCTTTTTTCAAGCTTTGAAGGCGTCTGAAGTACCTCTACTCTGTAGCATAGATACTAGGTTTTACTTACTTCCCACAGCGAATGTATTTTTTCTGAGCTAACAATACTCAAGTGAATAGTCCAACGAAAAAAGAAGGAAAGTACAGCACCGAGAAGAAAAGCGAAAGAAACGGTGTCTCTGTTGAAGGAATTATTTTCTGCTATCATTTAATAACGGCACCATTTATACTAAGAATAAACGTTGTGTGTTTATATACGATAAATTTATCTATACTTATTTAGGTGTATGTTTCGTGTTAGCTAACGAAATAGATAGGAGAAAAATAGGCCAAGTTGTAGATTTTGTAATTAGGTAACGTTTTCATGGAGATCGATGACCAGGTTACAGAAGATGGCAAAAAAAGTGAAATCCTAATCCCTTTGTCTGAATGCATTTCTTGCTTGAAGCGGTTCTTGACAAACGAAGAGTTTTCGTTTCATAAGAAAAACGTAGATGCACTGGAGACATAACGTATCCATCGGTAGCCAAGATACGCGACGGGGAATTAATTTAATATAGTAATGGTCTGCTGCTCTAGCTAATGTAAAAGCCTTTCTTCATTTTTTCTAAGATAGGGAACGGTTGCGCTGCTATAGATACATTGGCAGAGAGAGCACTCATTTCTTGTGACAATTTTAGTTGGCCCATGTAGCGTATCCTCCGAAAACATACGTATTAGTAATGGAGGTATGTTAAATGAAGACGAGACTTCAAATATATATCGCCATCAATTTTGACAGCGCGGGCATTCTAGTCAACTAAGTAATAGATAAATATATCGAGGGCTTAGAGCCAGAAGTGGCTATGTCCATTTTTGGCGAAATCGGGTCCCGTTCACAAAGTGGGCGCCCGTGAGGCATATTTTTAGTGTCACGAGTGTCTATGCCACGTATTTTCATGACAAATCTCTTCTTAATGAAGAGATATGGCATAGACACCCGTGGCACTCTAAATATGCCTCATGTACACCCTTTTGGTGAGGGGAACCCTGATTTCACCAAAAATTGACATAGCCACTTCTGGCTCTAAACCCTCGATATGTAGAGTCACACATAGTAGTTTACTGCAGTACCAGTGTGCACTGCTCCCAAAAAATGATAACCATATTTTTAATACCGCTTAACAAATGAGTGTTTATTGGTCATGGTTCTACCCACTGTAGTTACTGCCGAAGCCTGAATTTCTTTGTACCATATCAAAGGCGAGAGACGCTTACGCTGATTCTACAAAACATGATTAAAGCCGCATACCGTCCTAAGCAGCCAAGGCCACTTCATTAATTAATCTATTTCTGGCTGCAATTAGTTTTGTTGAAATAGTTCAGCGAGGATAATGCACCGCCAATCCTCAGGCGTATGTAGTCAAGATACGAAGCAGTTTAAGTTTCCAGAGCCACCAATAATATCTTGCTCGTTATAACTTCGTTTCAGTTCTTCAGGTTCAACTCTTGCAAACTTAAAAGAAAAATGAACTTTTGGTAAACCTTTTCATTCCTCTCTTTTTGTATGACAGAGGAGAAGCAACATACGTAAAGTATATATGCTGGGGAGAGGAGGAAGGTCCCCGTAGTCACAAAAGGACGGCAAAAAAAATTAATTTTACAAACTCCCGTTTTCTCTATCGCCATACTGAAGAATATTTTACCCTTTCATTCGTTGTTTTTCTGCTCAGTTTGTGCCTCGTGAGGTCGGACTTAACAAAGCTTTAATGTGAGAATGAAGTGAACTTCCGAAGTCACAACTCCTCTAAAACGTACTTTAAACGTTTTCACAGATAAGACTTCAAATGAGTCACAGTGAATTATAAATTATCACAGCAGAACACGGTAACAGTAAAGTCACCTGTGACTGTATCCTCCACTGGGAAACCCACAAGCACTGGTTCGTGCTACAAATAGAGGCCTACTGACCCTAGAGGAGTAAGTACAGCTGCAGCATGGTAGACAAATATACATACGTAGATATACCTACATAGATTTATCTTTTTTCTTTGAATACTGTGTCCAGGCGTCACAAATAACGTCGGAACAATGGCATAAACATCTCTTCATTGCTACTATTCGGTCATGATTGTGATTCCGCTAAAAGGGACCCGTTAACCTTAACTATTTATTTTCTAAAGAAAAGCTATCGTAATAGAAGCTAGGTCAATTGCAGCTTGACGGTCTCTTTCTTGAGAAGGCAAAAATACAAAAAAAAATCAAATTTCATGCCGGACTCTAACAAGTTTGCAGAAATTAGTACAACGAAATACCTCACTGCCTCAGGTGGATCCAAAATACGGAGTGGTTTGAGTATGATTGTATGATTGTGAGCACAGAGGTCTCTGCACAGTTGTTTCATTCCAACCCGAAAAATTCAACAGTTATAAGCTTAGTTTAATGAAAATTTGACGGAAAGCGATCTAACTCGATTGCTATTTTATTGTTTGAGGGAAGCCTCGACATAATTTTACAGTATATATGTACTTAGGTATGCCCGGGGTTCCTATTGTTCCTACCTTTCTTAATTTCCTCCTTCCTTCCTTCCTTAGTAAGACCATTGCGCTTTCAATATTAAGGGAAAACTGTGGTATCCTTGTTACGATGCCGAGAGGGAAAAATCGAGACCATCGAGATGGAGGAAATTTAAGCAGTTATTGCTCGCAGGTCAAAGGTAGAAGATTTTCTATCAGACTCGGAACATATTTTCCCATTTGGTATGCATGATACGGATCTGGTATGTATAAATATATATATATCATTGTTGAACAGTGCTCTTGTCCTGGGGAGTTACCCCATGTTCTAACCAGTATACATGCAGTATAACATATATACTGATTGGAATAGAGGAAGTTCAGGTTCCATATTTGAGAGGAGTAGTATCAAGACGTTTACTGAACAAGAGTTTTATAGACCAAGCTTTTGGGTGTACTCAGAAGACATGATTCGCTTAGACTCTCGAAAACTTAGTCAATAAAACTCTTGTTCAATAGACGTCTTACTACTACTCCTCTCATAGCATATATATATATATATATGTATATATATTCACGAAAGTATCGGCGGCCAAAAATGAAGATAATAATGTAATAATCAAAGTTTTAATTGCTCTTATTTGCGGGACGGGTTTTGTAGCAAAAATTATGCCTCATGCCAGTGGGATATATTTTCCATTAAAGTAACGAATGGTGCGTGTGCCGTCATGAGCTTGTGAGAGTAAAATGTCCCTCCTGCAGGTAAAAGACCGAATATCTGTTTCGAAACGCCTGAAAGTCAAGCATCACCAACAAACTATTAGTTCAATCTAAAGAATTAATCGGAAATGTTCAGTGGTTTAGTCAAGTTCTCGAACTACGTTTCTCCGTTAATTAAAGCATAATGAACTTCTAAGACCATAGAGTCACAAGCTATAAACAACCGAGTGTCAGCGTTCTTGTGTAGAACCCGCAATAAAACTGTACTTAGACAACCGCGAAGTCCTCGGCGCACGTACTGCTCAACTTGTTTCGCTGTTTGATTTAGACGTGGGTCGCCGTAATAAGGAAAATAAAAAGAGCAGAGTGTTCTTAATGCGAGTATTGAAATAGGGGAACAAAAAAATATAAGTGCAAACAGTGATTACTCGGATGAGTGTTCCGTGTGTCAAGATGTGGAGACCAGTAGAACAGACGTGTGCTCTCTTTGTGAGCAATATATGTCTCTCACGCCTCCTGCATTGCAGTTATCCTTTATTTATTCACCTTCCTGAACATGGTTACGCAGTGAATCAAGGTGCCTAGTATAAATAAGGCTGGCTCTGTGGAAAGTGCTAAGGATGATTACACAAAAAACAAAGATAACATGGTGTGGTGATGTGAATATAAGTTATATACGTATAGTGTGCTAATGCTCAGAGTAATCCCAAGGCATACCAGAGAGTGTGAAATGGTATCACAGTCCTGGAGAATAACAAAACACAGCGTCTTGGGTGCTAATGACTCAATGGACAGTGATACTCCCATGACAATCAATGAAATATCGTCAAATGGACAAGCTGGAAGCGATAAGAATCAAGAGACGCAAAGCAATGTGTCAAGCGGGATCCGGTAAACTAAATCAATCTGCAGGTTATACGCAAAGAACGTCTGTAAATATGGGATTTCAGGCAGAGGGTGCAACTTCCGAAAATATGGAATATGAGCTACGGCACCTACGACTGCAGAAGTCATAAAGGATTGTGGTTTCTTCTATCGATGGACTGTCGTAATTCCTTCCAAAACTGAGAATGCCTGGATCCTTCATGTCGCGAAATCTAGTTAAGAGGTACCATGCGCGATGCTTACTCTGAACCACAAGTGTCACGTCAAGTGAACCACGGATAAAATCTTGGGATGACGTAACGAAGACAAAGTCAACCACAGGCCAACGAGCGAAGGGAGAGAGTCAAACAGCGAGAAAGAGCATTGTATAGAAATGACAACCATGGTATATTCACACCTGCAATAGAGCTAGTAAACTTGTTTGTTGTGCACAGCAACCTGAGGGGGTGCCGGTCGTTGAGCCTTCCGCTATGGCACCGTAGTTCTTAACGACTGGTGTTCGGCTGCAGCTGTACTTACTCCTCTGGAGCCAATTTGCCTATACCTGTTGCATGAACCAGTGCGTGTGAGTTACCCAGTGGAGAATGCAGTCAGAGTTGACTTTACCTTTACGTACGAAAATGACATGAGCTCACCAAAATACGAAACAGAACTTTGAGAAGAAGAATTTTTTTACAAACAATATATCAGAATATGTTATCAATGGCAACTTATTTGGGAAAAAAACAGAAAGGAATTCACCAACCGACTAGGCACTAACCACAAAGGAAAATCCAGTCCAAATATGAATGTGATTGAAGTTAAATAAATTACCACTTATCCAAAGAGCTAAATGATAACTAAACATCGAACCTTTTTTAGGTAGTAAGCATCCAAGGCCTATACACAAAAACTCCAGAAAGCAGCTTATACTCAAAGACCTTGTGAGGGAATCAAATTCACTTTTTCTAGCAATTACTGAAACTCGCCTGAATGAGAATATTTGTGATGCTAAGGTCAAAATGGAAAACTATGTTCTGCTCAGGGGTGACTGCAAAAACGGTACGTACATACGGCGGAGTAACGTTGTATGTGAAAGAACAACTTCGCTCACACGTTTCACAATGGTATGAGTGATAGCCTAATTGTAAAAATAGAAAAAGTTTCTCTCGTTTGTCTGTTCAGCTACTGACCAGCGAAATGCGCTTCTGAGAAATTTGCCAAGTTGCTGGATGAAATTCAGACACACTTCAATAAACTTTAAAGTGAACACAGTCCCATCATTACAGATGACTTCTACTTATCTTCCCTAAAATGGCTACAACCAGCTGTTCCTGATGATGCAGGTAGCTACATTTATAGCAAATAGCTGTCGAACACAATAGATAGATAAAGAGAGAGTAGGCCATATCTTTACATCAAGCAATGTATCAACTGTCGTTAGATCAGGTGATTTCTTTGCAAACAAAGGAAGACAATATTTTAGACCTCCTCTTTGTACAAAATACCCGATTTGTAATGAATAGCAACACCCACAATACAGATACGTTCGATCAAAAACTCATTGATATCACAACCTCGTTCTGTAGAGATGAAGCGGGTGAATAACGTAAATAATTTTCGTGAATTAAATGCCTTCAATGCAGAGATAAACTGGGAAAGTGTGAACTCTGAACTTTTCAGTCTGTGACCTGGGGCAATCTTCTAAATGACTCTTCTCAAAATGAAACCATGAACAAAATCTTCGATAAAGTTCTATTGAAGAAGTGCATGGAGTAAGAAAAAATGCCCTAAAAGTCTCCCCCATACATTCCTCAAAGGTTTATTAAGGAAGATAGCAGGATTGAGGGAGTGTCAATAGTCGTCGTATGTGTAACAGAGACGAACTGGGAACCAGCGAAGACTGCAAGAAATTGAACGTGCATCCCTAAAACTGGAAACAGTGCGGATCCACTTAACTATAGACCTGTTACACTAACCAGCCACTTAGTGAAAACGTTCAAAAGGGGGTTCCATAAACACCTAGGGAACCGTCTACAGAGTAATGACCAACTCACAACAAAACAACATGATTTTCATCATAAACGTTCACTGTTCACTTCACAATAGCTGGAACATTATGATTTCGTCCAAGAGTTAGTGTCAAGGGATGAATGTGGGTGTAATATATTTAGATTTTGCTAAGGCTTATATGGTTAGGTTGACAACTTAATCCTAATGTCCAGTGGTGGACATGAAATTGAAAGTAAGACTATTTTAAGGGACCTTGGAGTGAGAATGCAAGACGATACTACCTTTGAAGAAAATATTATTATTAGAATTACCGTATCGCTGTGGGAAAGAAGTAGAGTGTATGGGTTTTATGACTTTTCTCGTCGCCCGAAGTAGTGGTGGTCCTTACTCTACGGAAGAAATTAATTCAGCCGAAAATAGAGTACTATTCTCTATTTTGGATGCCGAGTCCGAGAAAAAAGCTAGAACATCCTGAAACTATCCAAAGGTGATGTATTGGCAAATTCGAGGCATGCAAGAGTACGACCAGCTCCAACGACTTAGCTGTCTCCAGTTGTACTCAATACAACAAAGATTCGACCGATTTACGATCATCTACTGTGAATGTGAATGAACGGATTGTCGCCAGACACTTAGAAAGAACAGGACGGACTTGCGATATACACATCCCAAACAGAGATGGTGTCAAAGCCGTGGCGATAAAATATTCTAATAGTTTCATTGTACAGAGAACAAGACTGTTTAACAAAATACCTCGAATATTCGAAACGACACTGATATGAAAGTTGTAGAGCTCAAAATTCACTGGATTCTCATTAGAGAAAAATGCCAGAATATCACCGGTCAGCGGTTACGTGCACTGCGGAGATAATTTGCTGCTGGCTGTCTCTCTCTTTAGTTACTCTCTGCGACCCAACACAAGGCACCCAGCATTGTGCTGTGACTCCACACACGTGAGGTCATGTGAGCAACGTCAACTGGACTTCGTCCAAAGACTCTCAATGACTCAACGTATCATGGATACCAGCAGTTAGTTGAACCACCAGGATCAAAATTTGGCTCCAATACGAATTGAAAATATTTGGCATCTGCTCGGCGTCAAGTGTCGGCTGCTAGGAAGAAATTCAGCTAAAAATATAAGCGAAATAGCTTAGGCATGACAGGATCAAACACTCTTTCAAGCATACAGCCTTTCATCCACAACGATCAAAGGAAGAATCGCATCAAATAGTTTCGAGCTACTTAGAGAAGCGAGGCGGGCTTCGGAAAAGACTGTATTTCGTTGCTCGAGCGTACATTCCTGAAAGTATACTTATCGTAATTCAAGGCTGAAATATAAAGGTATCTCGTATTGTTATTCAGTAGACGAATGTTCTCACAACCTATCTAAAGCCTTAAGTGCTTGACAAAGAAAAAGACCAACCACCAAAGGAACAAGCAAGCAATCAATTAATCAACCATCAATTATGTATAATTATACAGTGGTTGAGTGAAACCAAGTCAAAACAAAGTAACATATAGACAGAAGACAGGCAAGCGTCGGAGCAGAAAATTTAAAAAATTCGGTACAACCTCTGTAAAACAACGCAGTAACTTAATGATTCACGACTTACGTACTATAACTTAATCTAAGAATCGAAAATTCATGAATGAAAATTTTAAACTCTGAATGCACCATAATCCATTAAATTCAAAAATTGAAACATATATAAATATCCGGCACTGCAAAAACTTGTAGAACATACGGGCGAACATAAAACTAAACTCTATCACCTTTGATACACTCGCACAATTCGCTTTCTGGACTTGTAGACTTAGCAACACAAAATTCAACCCTGTTTACACCCTTAAAATTCGAGTTCTCATGTCATATCATTAGTAACAGCAAATCACCTTCACGACGTATTTTTCTTTTTTTGCAAACACGAGAATCTGCCGCGTATACCATTTGCAAATTCACCTTCTGAAACTAAATTTTTTTCATTCGGGAAAAAATTAGCAACGTTAATGTTGCGAAAAATTAAAAAGTTTTGTAAAGCGCCGGGTTGGGCGAGGAGGCCTCGTGTGGAGGCGGGAGCGCCGCCGCGGCCCCGACCGACCTTAGCCGCTGCCTCTTCTACTGTGAGACCTCACGCCACACCCGCCCTGTGTGGCGAGCTGTGCCCTGCCCTGCCTGCCCCACCCGCCCTGTGTGGCGAGCTGTGCCCTGCCCTGCCTGCCCCACCCGCCCTATGTGGCGAGCTGTGCCCTGCCCTGCCTGCCCCACCC
>LQNS02278156.1:43023-54380 GCA_001587735.2 Parhyale hawaiensis
TAATATCCTTGCACTGATGCAGCGGGCAACACAAGTACCTTGCGTGCTTGCGTTGCTTTTAGCTGTTTGTGGCTTGGTGGTATGAGTGGCGGCGTGGTAATCTCTAGGTCCATGAATCGAATCCTGACTGCATTCTTTGTATTTATTCTATTTAAACACAAGGGCGAATGGAGAGCCCCCTCGTGACTCATTAGCCATCCTCGTACCTGTGATGGGTTCTCTGGTTCATTATTCATGCTCGTACCTGTGATGTCGGTGATTCATTATTCATACTTGTACTTTTGATGTGTTCTCTGGTTCATAACTTATGCTCGTACCACTGGTGTGTTCCCTGGTTCATTATTCGTGCTCTTACCGCTGATGTATTCCGTGGTTCATTATTCACGCTCGTACCTGTGATGTGCTCCCAGGCTCCGCATCACCGTCGAGCATCGAGAAGCGCAATTCCTCATCTGAGGGCTCTGTGAGTTATGGGGGGAATCAGTGTTGCCATATATTTGGTCTCAGGTATTCCCTGCGGCCGTTGTCGAATGTTGGGTGTCTGTTGGAAGTGATGAACGGCCCTGTGGAGGTTTGTACGCTGCCTTCCTTACTCACTTTCGGCGCAATGAAACCGATTGTTTGTGAGCTTCTATGGGAAAAATCGAAGGGAAAATGCTTCATGTTAACTTGGCAGAGCAAACGTCGTTTTTGATGCTTTATGGCAGATTGTTTGTGAGGTTTCTATGAAAAAATAAAACAGGAAGAAGAATACGTCATGTTGACAGTACAGAGCAAACGTAATTTTGGTACACTGCTGGCTGAATGTTTGTAAGTTTCTATAGACAAAATTGAAAGGAAGAATATACAACGCCGACACTGCAGTGAATTGTGGGCGATTGTTTGTGAGACGTCCCAGAAAAAGAACAAAAAATGAAAAACCAAAATACTGATTGTGTAAAACAGCAAGATTGAATGTTTGTAAGGTTTCTCTGAGCAAACTCCATAGGGAGAAATACCAGATGTTGGCTGTAGAGCGAACGTACTTTTTGGCATACTTTAGTCTATTAATTTTGAGGTTTCCGCAAGGAAACTCGAGAGAAAATACTTACAAAGTTGACGTTGAGAAACAAATTTAATTTTGGTACTTGTGTTTTGATTGTTTGTAGGGTTTCTGTGAACTAAATTAAGCGAAAAAATACCTAATGCTGCTGTACTGCAGGTGCATTGTGACTTTTTGTTGGTTAGGTTTGTATAGGCAACAATAAAATGCAATTTACGTAATACTGACCGGGGTAAGTAACCAGGCTTTTGGTGTCCGGCGATAATTACTTGCAGGGCTTCTGTAAGGACATAAAAAAATCACATTGTCGAACACACCAGCGATCTTGCGGATTAATTTTAAAGTTTCTGTAGATAAATAATGAAAAAATACATTATGCCCATTGTTAAGCTTGAAAGCACTTTCTAGCTTCTTTAAGTAACAAACATAAAAATGACTCAGTATTGAGTGTTTTCTGGCACTTCCCTCACTCAATCTCGATGTATTTCAGCAGATTGTTTGTTTACTTACCGAGGGTAAATTAACCATTAAAATACATACCACTTTCTCGTAGAAGTAATACTCTTTTGAGTTTTCCACTCTCTCGCAGAAGTAATACTCTTTTGAGTTTTCCACTTTCTCGTAGAAGTAATACTCTTTTGAGTTTTCCACTTTCTCGTAGAAGTAATACTCTTTTGAGTTTTCCACTTTCTCGTAGAAGTAATACTCTTTTGAGTTTTCCACTCTCTCGTAAAAGTAATACTCTTTTGAGTTTTCCACTCTCTCGTAAAAGTAATACTCTTTTGAGTTTTCCACTCTCTCGTAGAAGTAATACTCTTTTGACTTATGCACAAATGATACACTATGCACCATGATCCGTATCATGAATGATACACTACATGGGGAAGGGCTAAGAAAGGACGTAATTTTAACACTGAACTTGGTATTGGATTTAAAAGCTTAGGTTAAGGAAATCCAAAATTGAATTAGTTGTCCGAGTTTAGAGTTTAGAATACCAGGGTTCTATGCTCTACCCTAGTATTGTAATGGTCCGCTTTTGGCACTGGCTTTCTATAACTCGAATATAAGTTGTTTATAAATAGAAGACAGAATAATCGCAAATTTGTTGTAGCTTTGAGGAGAAACAGATTGGGAAGTTTACTGCTTACTTTTTCTTAAGAAAATTGTGCGTAGCTTGAAAGTTTTCAACAAAATAAACACAACTTTCTAGTAGTATTAAGGACAACCATATTCACTGGAGATTAGAACATGAATAAAATAAAATTAATTAAAAACAATATTTTCATGTGAGTGACGAATTAAGCAACATTGCTCATTTTTATTTTTTAATTAATGGGTTTCTGCATAAAAGAAGCGTATTTTTAATGGTGGGCAATTAAATAGGATTGATTGCTTTTATTTTCCAAGTGTAAAACAAAGAGGAAAACGGGATTCCAAACTTTCTAAGACAACTCGCTTTTCTTCCGCTGTAGGCAATAGTTTTATACATTTCTGGTCATATTGTTAAGTAATTGAATATGTAAACTTTATTTTGCTGAAACTTTTAATTATTCTGTGGATAACGCTTTCTCTCAAGAATTAATTCCGTAGCAATATCACTACTTCAGATGTTGTATATAGACTGTGGCAGGGCAGAGAAGGTTCAAAAATGTAAGATGTCCGGAGAAGACGAAGCGGCTACTGACCTTGGCGCCTGGGGGTAGGGAGACGTTTTTGGATGTCGGGAAATGGAGAACAAGAGATCCTCTGACTGTCATTTCCTGCAAATGACAGCGTCATTTCTCATGTGGAGAGTGTCGTGTGGAGCACAGAAAAGTCAACCCAGTAGCTCCTCGTAGCGATCCTATTGGAACTGTAACAGCATGGTGTCCACCAGTGTTGCCAGAGTGACGTCATAATGTCCAGTGTTGCCAGAGTGACGTCATAATGTCCAGTGTTGCCAGAGTGACGTCATAATGTCCAGTGTTGCCAGAGTAACGTCATAATGTCCAGTATCGCCAGAGTGATGTCATAATGTCCAGTACCGCCAGAGTAACGTCATAATGTCCAGTATCGCCAGAGTAACGTCATAATGTCCAGTATCGCCAGAGTAACATCATAATGTCCAGTATCGCCAGAGTAACGTCATAATGTCCAGTATCGCCAGAGTAACGTCATAATGTCCAGTATCGCCAGAGTGATGTCATAATGTCCAGTATCGCCAGAGTAACGTCCTAATGTCCAGTATCGCCAGAGTAACGTCATAATGTCCAGTATCGCCAGAGTAACATCATAATGTCCAGTATCGCCAGAGTAACGTCATAATGTCCAGTATCGCCAGAGTAACATCATAATGTCCAGTATCGCCAGAGTAACATCATAATGTCCAGTATCGCCAGAGTAACGTCATAATGTCCAGTATTGCCAGAGTAACGTCATAATGTCCAGTATCGCCAGAGTAACATCATAATGTCCAGTGTGGCCAGAGTAACATCATAATGTCCAGTATCGCCAGAGTGATGTCATAATGTCCAGTATCACCAGAGTAACGTCATAACGTACAGTATCGTCAGAGTGACGTCATAATGCCAAGTGACGAAAAAGTGACGTCATAAAGTCCAATGACACAAGAATGACGTCCTAACGTCCAGTGACGCAAGTCTGACGTCATAATACCAGTAACTAAAGAACTACGTGGCATATATACGGAAGCTCTGTCCTTGACAAGGTCAGTGAAGCAATATCACTTTAGTGTGACGTCACTAGACGCATACAATCTCGTATTAATTCAGCAGCCTGCCACGTGTCGCGGTGCGGGCAGCAGTTCGATTCGTACAGTGAAGTTCTGATAGTTGCGTAATCAATCTATGGGTGCTGCGGGGGGGGCTGGGTGTAGGCAAGGATTGTGCAATGACAGGATAAATATAGACAGTGAAGCGCTTCAAGTGTGGCTGAAATAAAGAAATAAGCAATCACCATTACACAAATCAACCGCGGTTAATTATATATATAAATATATATAATATATAAATAACGTATTCTTACCATAGTAGATAGAATAGTCATTACTGCCATGTGTGCTAACTAGCCAAAATAATATTCTTGTCACTATCGTTGAATATCATTACGATTCATATCAATAATATACAGCACTTCGTAGAGTTTGATAGCATTATTAGCGTTACCGCGATGGAGACCATTAATTCAGTCGTAAAGAAGAAGTATTCCTAACGTACAGAGATACACACACATGACTTTGACTCTGTCTATTCTGTGCTGCACTTAGTAAGTCGACATCAAAAATTGACATGCGATGCATTATTGAACTCGCTTGCTCTAACGATCGTTATCGGCGTACCTGTCGGCCCGTGTTCGTATTCTAGAATTTGTCGCTTCAGTTCTTGATTTATTATTGCCTTTCTCGCAGGAATAATTTTGGCTAGAAAGTTTCATGTTAGCTACTCCAGTGAGAAGAGACAGGATTAAAAGGGGAGGAAGAGAGCTTGTAAAGAACATAAAATATGGATTGGTAGAGAGTGAAGAAGCAGAGAACCAGTGGTAAATTTATGCATGAATAATGGAGAAAGAAATGCATGGCTATCGAGCAAAT
This sequence comes from Parhyale hawaiensis, assembly GCA_001587735.2. NCBI lineage: Eukaryota > Metazoa > Arthropoda > Malacostraca > Amphipoda > Hyalidae > Parhyale > Parhyale hawaiensis. Next base: position 47,655 of record LQNS02278156.1, read on the forward strand.
GAAAGGGAAAACGTGAGAATGTGTAGTGAATGAACAAGGTGAAAGATGTAAGAGGTGTGAATAAAACAGATTTTTTGTGAATAAAAAAGATGTGACTGAAATAATAGTAAAGAAATGACTGGAAGAATGATGCATCAATGGAAGTATTTATATTGAAGAAATAGATGATTCCTATTTGACCATCTCGGCCGGTGCAGTATGGCATACATGCGTGTGCGTATGTATGTGTGTAGATGAGATTATTTCATAAATGGACAATGAGGAAATAATGACAGGTATTGATTATGGATAATGGGAAGTAGTTTTTGGTAATAGGTGATTTTTCTCCAGGTGCTGCAGCGATGTATGATGATAAAATGTAATGGCCGACCCTCACAGAACAATTCGTTTGCTTATAATAATACATCTAATAAATATCACAGCAATTCATGAACGTAATTTATGTAGCAACGTACACTTACAAACGTGCGCGACTAAACGCTGTATTAATGAAAATAACATGTGTCTATGAGACGCACAGCTATGACACGCACACCTAGGAAACGTACACGTTGTAAGTGCACACGTATGAAACGCATGCTTCCACCGACACACACACACCAATGGAAAACTGCATTTGCACCTACACAGCGTGCATTCAGTTAACTTACATGCATGAAATGTACATAACGGACATACGGGAATGCACACGAATTAAACTTACAAGTGCTCATAAACACAGCAGTGTCGATATAAATGAATATATGTACTTATGAATTGATATTTATAGATATACTACACACGTATTTATACTTTGCTACCCACAGTAGCAGCAGTCTAGCGTGCTGAATTGACGGCACTAGATGTTGCGGGATCGAGTACCGAGCCAGGTCAGGAAGCTTTGTGGCGCTTGGTATTCTGAGTCAGCAAGCTGCGTATGAACAGCTACCGTGGGGGCACTTACCTTGCCTAGAAATGGAGGTAGGGGTGCAGGTCGTTGCATATGAACCTTCCATTGATGTCACCATAGTTCTTGACGACTCGTGTTCGATTGCAGCCTTACTCTCTTTTCTGGGGCCTATGTCTACAGCACGAACTAGTGCTGTAGAGAGAGCGGGGTCAAGCTGATTTTTCTATTACCTTTGAAACTGCATGTAAGTCACAGAAAGTGACCATGGCGGGGCAGCAGTCAGTTCTAAAGTGTCAAATTGAATGTGAATACAGGTATGAAACTAGAGCACTCTGAGAGCGCATACCTTCATCAAGTAAGGCAACGGTGACGAAAAATTCAAATTGGCTCTGAAACCATGATCTCTTATGCATCAACTCCAAAACCTAATAATTTGTGCCTTTTAATAGTGTTAACAGTTTCTGTAATTTTTTTGAAGATCCTTTCATAACTGTTTAAGTTACGCTACTAACAAACATTATGACAAACATAAGTCAAACATCCAAAGAACCAACCGATCTACACCAAAATTTAATCATTTACATCTTTTAATATTACTAACAATGCCTGAAAATTTCATAGAGATTCATTCAAAACTTTTTGAGTTATTACGTAACAAACATTATGACAAACACAACTCAAACATACAAACGATTTAGCCAAAATTCAATCATTATTGCCTTTTAACATTACTAAGAATTTCCTGTTAGTTTCATAAAGATTCACTCAACATTTTTTGAGTTATTGCGCTAACAAACATAAAATCAAATACCGCAACAAACATACGAACGAACAAAGAGGCAAACATACGAACGAACAAAGAGACAAACATAGGAACGGACAAACAGATCATCACAGCGTTTGGTCGTTTACTCTTTATGATATACCTAACAAATCATGTAATTGTCATAATAAATCCGTCTATAACTTTTCGAGTTATGGCTTGGAGAAAAACAAGGCAGACAAACAAATGGATGGACGAATCTTCACCAAAAGTTAATCATCTGTTCCTCTTAACATACTCAACAACCCCTATAAATTTCTTCAAAATCCATCCGTAACTTTTGAGTTAATTTGGTGACAGACAGAAAGACAGATAAACAAACAGACAGATAAATCTGACAAAAATACAACCTCATTGGCGGAGGTAATTATATAAAAGTGAATACATTGAAGTATTGAAATTTGAACAACTTTAAGTGAAGGTTTTGATAGAAAATAGTAATATATATAAAAAGAACATAATTATACAAAATTAGGAAATACGAAAACGCGGAGGAAGTGGAAAGCGACATAAAATTGAAATTGTACATTTACAATAACAAAATTGCAAGTAATACTTGAATACGCTGAAGGCGTACCTAAATTGCAATAAGTTCTCAAATCATACTATTGTGAAAAAGTAACCAACTCAGAAAGACGTGAGATATAGTTTAATTATATGCCAATAGCTTTAAAATTTCATACAAAGAAATATCGTATATTGACAAAAAGCCTGGAATTGAATATTTTCAAATTTGGAAGAATAGCCCCTGAATTTCGCAGGATAAACAGCGAGGCCAGAAGGAACAACGCTTTCTGGAAATGGAAGGCAGCATCTTCCGGCGCCATCTCGAGGTTTTGCATTTGACTAATCTCATAAAAATACATGAATGGATTTCTGCGGGGATTGCAACAGGGTCTGGAATGCATGTTCAGTACTTTCTTGTCTATATTTTCTCGATATTTTCTGCATGGATTTCAACTGGGGCTGGAACGCAAAGATCAGTCCTTGCATGCCTCACTCTTTCGTGGAATTTCTTCAGGGATTACAACTGAGACTGGATCGCATAGTTCAGTACGTTCTTGTCTGTAATTTTCTCGATATTTTCTGAATAGAAAACTGGAAAACAGGAATTGTGATAAGATAAGATTTGCCAATATTCAAAGATTTGCATCTGGCTGAGTTACGGCGGGTTCAGACTACAGTCAAATGAACGGACGTCTTCTCTCAGTTCAGCCTTCAAAAGCGTTGTTGTGTCCGTTTGAACAACAACAAGAATAATACAAAAAATAGAGTTTTCTGAGTTTCAATGCACTACGAATTCGTAAAAACTATCCGTAACTTTACTACAGACGCTTTTTAGCTCAACAAATTACACTGCTAAGATTTTATTAACTTATTTCTTTTGTGGACGCACAATTATTTTCCAATGATGCAGCCCATATTGAGACGAAAAATTGAGAGGACGCGTTTATTTGATTGTCGTGTGCAGCGGCCTTAACTACAACCATAGTTACACCGTACAATAACACGGGTAAACAAACTTTAAAATATTTTAAGAAACTACAGAAACCAGCGACTCTATGTAGGCTTAATCTCTGTTTAGGTCTTTCCCAATCTGAAATTATAAGGCATTTATCCGAATCTTATCCGACTTTACGTATAATATAACTATTATTATTAAAACGTCACGCTAGAGCTCTCACGGACAGGTAATACAACCCAAATGAAGCATCTTGCAACACCGGGAAGCCCAAAACGCTGCTAAAGGAAATCTAACAAAAAACCATTAACAGCTGACTTAAACGCCTGCAGGCCAACACGACCAAACGCCGATGGTATAAACACTGAAGATTTTCCTATAGGGATTATTACCTCAGAGCAGAGTACTCATCTCACTGGTTCATTTCATCCTCTTTTGGACGTCATGTGCTAGTCCAGTAAGGCTTCCTACCCTTCATTTTTAATTCACACTTTAAATAGGCACTGAGATACTATTTTATATTCATAGCAGAATCCCGAAAGAAGAGGAGTAAACGGATGCTGGTTTGAAGTAATTATTTTTTGCCACAATTTCATAAGGGTGGTATTCATATGTAGTTTTAAAATTATAGCAGCAGATATATGATACGTGTTAATAAATAGTGTAAATAGACAGAATATTATAGTACAGCATTAATTATTGTAGTATAAGTTTAGAAATACAAGTTATCGTGCACTTCCTCAGGCTTGTCGATAAAAACTATATTTTGCCTGTAATTTCTACCTAATGTACTCAACACAAACTAGAACATTCGTAGAAACTCACAGCCCGTAGCACAACATCGCACCGTAAGAGTATGGCAGACTCTAACGCAAGGCCCTTAGTCACAGCCTTCTGTTTGTCTCGAACAGACAGAGCGGACACACACGATACTAATGTCTATACATCCTAACATCCTAGCTTTCGCATAATTACAGTAGTTGTAAACGAGCTTGCGTTGTTAACAACCGAAGAAAAGTATTACTCTTTACTTATGCCAAGGGTTGGCTGGTTTATGTCAAATTGATTAAATCAAATAAAAAACCATGGTTTACAACAACAACAACAACAACAAAAAAGTTTTTTGTTTATTTCGTTTTTAGTCGATTTGTTTGGAGTTTATTCATAATTAATGCAAGATAAACTTCTAGAAATTATTAAATTTTATTTACAAAACTGAAATCATGAGCTAATTTGTTTCTATTTAGGAATCCGCTTGACTGTTAGGACAGTTACGGTCAACTATTGCTTATGTTTATTAAAAACCTATAACCTATTGAATGTTGTGTTATTTTATTTCACAGATCCATTTCTAATTATATTCGGGTATGCCTGCAGCTACTGTAAATTTGAAGAAGTAGTTAAAGTTGCTATTAGATTGCTAGTGAGCTCATGAGAAGGATGTAGGCATGTGGCCATTTAATTTTCTTTAGGTCAATACTCTGCTTTTAATTAGCTAGTAGCTAGCCATTTCTTCGAATTTTCTTTGTATTTTGAAGTGCTTCTAAGTTTTCTTCAAAGGATTTTATAGCTATTTCACTTTCCTTCGTTCATTACTCTGTTTTTAATTAGCTAGTAGCTAACTAATTCTGTCAAATTGCATTTGTAATTTCAAGTATTTTCAAGTTTTCTATAGGATTTTGTATTGCAATAATTATAACATAGCTTCTCTGCCGTTTGGATATTCAATATAGCCATAGCAAGTACATGTATTCTGCTAACTGCTTTTTCTAAAACCCCGTATCTTAACGTCATTCTTCTACAATAGGAAGTTGAAATAAAGTGATTAAGAGTGTTGCTTTTAGCTAACTACATGTTCGCAAAGCAGAATACCCTTTAAATGTTGGAATGCCCTTTAAAATTCCTAGAACTATTAAAAACAACAACATATCCCAAATAAACAAATAAAAAAACATAGCCTTTGGGAAAAAAATTGAAAAAATACCACTGTTTTTGCCAGCCCAGATTATGCCAGTGTGTTACATGCTCATGTTCTGCCTGTGCTGTGTTAGGGAGTGTCTCAAGTCATTGTTTCCTTATCATTTTATGTTCACATCCCCAGTATCTCAGCTGTTAGAAGTGTTGCCTTGCTTGCTATCACGAAGCTAGATGTTCTATTCCAGGCCAGGGAGGAGAATCTTGCTGTTGAACAATGCAAAGTCACCCGTTATTCGTACTGTAGTGGGGGAATCCTGATCTCACGGTCAGGGACGGGGGCGCAGTTGTCATAGATTTCTTCCACCAGTGACGCTATGGCTCAGACAATTTGTGATCGGCTGCGGCCGTACTCACCTCTCTGGGTTTCCAAGTGGTTGGAACGTGCTACTTTCCATAGACAGTAGGCTATGATATTAATTTTTTCCAATTCCAAGCCTAAGCCTGCCTGATATGGCCAGTGATAACAGAAAATTCTTGGGAAATAGTGTTATTTTTCTGAGAAATTAGCGCATAATTGAGGTGGCAATGGGGTTATATGAAATGGGTTTTATCATGAACACGAGACAACCTCTAACTCGTCAACGACATAATTTCCGTTTTGTTGAAAATTGCCTCAATTTGGTACGAATTCACTACAGTCACTAAACTGCAGGTGTACAAGTGTACTCAATTTAGTTCGTTAGTCTGTTTCAGCTCAAATCTTCCGAGCCCAATTCGAAGAAGATTTAAGACTTAATTTCCCCAAGGGTTTTTTTTATAACTCCGGAAACTGCAGTAAGAAATATTTTAATGTGTAAATATACATCAGTTTTCATTAAAGTGTTTTGAAGACGAAAGTGGAGATCCACTTGCATTTTTTTTTATATAATTACTGCGTCTGCAGCACTCATTACCGTTCCGGACTCTAAAGTTACTGAAGAGTGGAAATGATTTACTCTACATAACTGAAATGAACTGAACTATTTTTGTTCATTATTTATAGTGTTTCTTGCTCACTCATTGACAGTTCGTTATATATTCATTTATCATGTTATTTGGCTTGTTCTAGTAATTTTTTCTTCATTTTTAGTGTTATTTGCTCACTCAATTATAATCATTGAGAGATATTAACCGATGATATTGCTAATATATATATTTGACTGTAATCAAATTGTTATTTGTTTCCTTAGTTACAGTAATTTATTTCTTCATCATATTACTATTATTACTCATTTAGTTACGGTAATTTATTTACAGCGTTATTTATTTCTTCAATTATAGTAATATATATTTTCGTTTTATTATTTGTTTTATCAGTTATAGCGATTAAGTGATTCAGCTATTACATTATTTATTCAATTACAGTCATTTGCAGCATTTTAATATCATGCGTTGTAACCATCGAGCACGAATCCCTAATTCTACCTATGCTTTTGCGTCCCAATTATCGCGCGTTGCTGCTATCGTCAGCCCTGCCAACTCTAATGCTGTTTTACAACAAAAATTATTTATCTGCGTAATTGGAATGTAGGGCTGGGACACCAGGCTAATTTTGTTCATTAATTCCGCCCATTAACTTCAAATACAGCTAAACGA
>LQNS02278156.1:54610-78754 GCA_001587735.2 Parhyale hawaiensis
TTTTGTTCATTAATTCCGCCCATTAACTTCAAATACAGCTAAACGAACCCGTCTATCAAATTACAGAAATGGAATGCAGCTTGCCGGCACACACGTGTTTAGCAATAATTAAATGTACATTTTGTTAGACGCCAATGTTTGTAAATGTTTGATAACAAGTGCTTGCAGCAATATTCATTTTAGTGTTATTCTCGTACACTTGTGCATCAGTTATGTTCTCATCATCATTTTTAGCTTTGTTTTCCACTCCATTATCACCATTGTTCATTAAATATAACTGCCTAGATGAAGCCCAATGTTAGAGAGTGCATGATAAAAATACGTAGAGTAACATAAAGGTCAATATTATTGTTACCAATTTGAGTATTAATTTTGTTATCACCAGAAACGTCATTGTGAATTGTGTTTTTTCGCTTGATGATCGTCACTACTTTTAGTTTTACGAGTGCTATTACAGGCATTCTTGCCACAGCCTGCTGTAGTGTAAGAGAAGGCGTGCGTGGCTGTACTGGGAACAGCGTGTGTCTGTTTTGTGTCCTCGTGTTTCCTCATCTGTCGCTTTCGTTGATGGTGGATGCCCTAGCAGGCTGTGTGTGACAGAACGTATTCTAGTTATTCTTACTACAATTGTTATTATTTCTAAAGGCAATATGCCCTCGCTATATAATATGTACATATATATATATCAAATTCAAAACCATGTATAAGTTATAATAATATAATATGCATGTATATTTACAGATCACATAATATAAATATATAATGTCTCACCTAATGTGTGACAAAGAAAAAAACTTGCCCACATGTAGCCCTGATTTTACAATACTTGGATAATTTTGTGATGCTATCTCATCTTTACGGTCAAAGACCTTCAGAGACATCAGTAACTCACCTAGTTTTTAGCCCTATTGTACAGTATATTTTAAATTTCTGTAGTGCATAATGTACATCTATTGGAATGCCTTTCTTCAATTTATTCTCAATATTGAAGGGCTGTGTCGCCTTTATATATACAACGCTTACTATGATAAGAATGTATCTCTTAAGATAATATTACATTGTCTTATTGTTACGTTGACATAGACCATACGATACGTATCGTGTGGTTTATGCACTGACGTATCTTCTAGTTATATTGCTCTTCTTTATTATTTCCCGAAAGTATTTCCTAGGTATCGAGCTACGTCTTCTTCTTTGCAGTGATTTGTGTCTTAGGTACACACCATGGAGTGTCTGTAGCTGAGGAAAGTAATTTCCTAGGTACACAACTACCCATTTTCAACGTTACAAAGTATCCCAATGGCAACGCTCAAGAGAGGAAATTAACGTCAGTGTTCTAGAATAAATTCTTTAGGTACTGCCATCATCTATCTCAGCAAAGTTCAGTCTTTATAAGATATGGAAGTTAAATAAAGAAATTTTTACTTCCGATGCGAAATTCTGTAAATATAACATATTAACATATTTAGCGAATTAAAACACCCAATAAAAAAAATGGACACCGATGCTCAAGAATAAATTCCCCAGGTATTGAATGGAATCTTCACAGCTGAGCAAATTTCATGTCTCACAAACAGGGAAGTTCTGTAACATAAATTTTCATTACAACTACGAAACTCTTCATTTGTACATCGAATTAACTCGGGGAAAAAAATTGACACCAGTGTTCTAGGAAGCTTTCCTTGAGAAATTGGCATCTCCAGATCGAAGCAAATTTCCTTTCCCACAAAACAGGGAAGTTCAACTCAACAGCATTTCTTATTTTCCGGGGCATATTGACATCTCCATACGACGCTCAGCGATGCTAGTGGAAAAAAAAGGACGATAGAAACGCCATATTGTCGCTGTCGGATTTGCAATTTTGCTGTACAAGCTGTTGACATTCGCGAAACAAGGCATTGCCCGCTAAAACAAGAGCTCCCTGTCCTGGGCGAGGCAGAAAGTACTATATATTAGAGAAACAGGTGATGCAGAAAATAAAAGAAGTCTGAAGGGCAATCGTCACATGTACAGAAATCTAATCCCTCTTCTCAAAAGAGTATATGTTAATATTTTATGCATTGAATTATCAAGGCAGTTTTGTTTTGAATATTTCAGTTTTTCTTTGCGGCGGATTTCCTACTTTTGCGGGAGTATGAATTTGTTTACTTGATTAAATTAATTTCAATTATTCAGCTACATTTTAGATATTTTTTTTTTTGTTTTTGACACAAACTATGTTGCCGTTGTATATATTCTTTCGATAATTTAATACGTCGGCCACCGTGAGCACCATCATAGGAATACTATTATCCATTGTTGGAATGGCAGTCGAGGTGTTAAGTGATTGAATTGGTTTATCCAATCAAATGTATTTGGTTGAAGCCTGCACATGTAATAGATAGCTGGTACAAAACTAGTATAAATTTTTAATAATTTTGTATTTTACATTTTTCGTCACTGAAATCCTATTTTTTAACCCAAGCAGTTAATTTATATATAAGCACAGGAAAGTCTTCAGTTTATGTGACCAGATTCAACCAACCAATTTAGGTGCGAGGACCATAGAAATATGGTCTTCATCCTGTATAGGGAATATAAATATAGTGACAAACAGGGAACGTATTCAACCCGAAACTAATATTTTTCCAATGCTAAGGATATTATATAAGAGATTCAGTTAAGCAAAAAAACTCAAAGCCAAAATTATAGAAAAGATAGCCATTTTACTGCAACAAATTATAAAAATACGAAGGAAACAAAATAGACGTCAAATTATAAAATTGGTAACGTCAAGTTATAAAATCGCTAAGCGTTTCGGGTTTCACCCATCATCAGTACCTCTGTAATGAAAGTCGAAAATTTTTGTTAGAACAAATAGCTAAGACATGAAAAAGGATTTCCTAAAAAAATTTTTGAAAACTCCTCTGAACTGACAATAAAAAGAAGATGAGCACAATTTTGGTCATTTAAAATTGGTTTCTGTTTAAAAATATAGAGTGATTCTAGTAATCTTAAGTCTAAGCTATTGCACAAAGAAAGCTTTTTGAAATTCTCTAGGTGCACACGGGAGCCACACGCTTCAGCATGCAGTCGCACAGAAGAAAATAGAGGCTGTGTAAGAATATTGCCAGTACGATAGCTTCTTCTAGCGTGCTCAGAAACTCTCTTGAAAAGCATACGCGAGGTAGATCCCACGTATAATGATGAACAATTTTAAATGACCAAAATAGTGCTCATCCTCTTTTTATTGTCAGTCCATAGGAGTTTTCAAAAAATTTTTAAGGAAATCTTTTTTCATGTCTTAGCTATTCGTTCTAACAAAAAATTTCTATTTTCATTACAGAGGTACTGATGATGGGTGAAACACGAAACGTTTACCGATTTTATAACTTGACGTTACCAATTTTATAATTTCACGTCTATTTTGTTTCTTTCGTATTTTTATAATTTGTTGCAGTAAAATGGCTATCTATTCTATTATTCTGGCTTTCAGTTAACTGTGTTAGGTTTAGTGCGGGCAACTTTTATAATTGGTTATTCCAGTCAAATGCAGTTGGTTGAAGCCTTCATATGTAATAAATAGTTGGTACAAAAACTAGTATAGAACATAAATGTTGATCAAAGTTTTGCACTTATATCAATTTAAAGTGCGGAGACACATTTGGTTTACCTAATCTATTTCGCAGCCCTACTGAAGTGAAAACGTGAAACAGCTGCGGAATTAAATCTCTAAATATGTTAAATATTCTTTGAACCCAGCTTACAAGAGAAGACAAAATATCCAAGCTGAAGAACGGAACGTTTTCGTAGGCGCTTAACCGTACTATGCCTAAGACACGGCGGTACTTACTGTTCGAAGTTTCTTTATTGGATTCTAGCCATGTCAAAACAGTTCAGGAAGCGGGTGTACGAGGCAGTGTTACTCATGCAAATTCTTTCCTGATATCTAAGACAGCCACGTCCCCTACTCATAAGTGAAGAATAATTGCACTAAGGTGAGACACAGAACTATATCAAAAATCTTTTTATCATACTTTTTGATTTTTTGCCTCTTCATGCAAAAGTCAATATAAAATTGCTTGCAAATAACACTGGTGTGCAAAAATATCTATTCCCTGCTGCATAGAATTGCCACTACTTCATATGTATTTGGGCACTTATTAGAGACTTATAACTTAAACTTAGTTGGTACGTTGGGGTTTTTATATGAAATTCTAGCAGGAATACACAGCACGTCATTCAATTCCCCCGTGGGCGTCGGCAGGAATATCACTACAGCAGTTAATTAGTTAAAAAGGGCCCCTGACGGAAACGAAAAGGGCCAGGTCTTTAGAATTGGAATGACGCACTGGAGTTGATGATAATCCAGCTAAAGACTTCCAGTGACAAAATACTTGTTGACGAGGCTAGTAATTGAAGGAAAGCAAAAAAAAAAAAAAAAAAAAAACTAAAATAAAATAAAATAAAAAAATNCCCGGTAAGCGGGTCAACCCTTTTATAGCTGAGGGCTCGACAGACAAGGTGTGACAGGAAAAGGTGTGACCGGATATTATCACGTGATCACAGAATGGTGCACGGACGGCGTCACACACATCCCCTACATAAGTGAAGAATAATTGCACGAAGGTGAGGCACAGAACTATGTCAAAAATATTTTTATCACACTTTTTTAACTTTTGCCTCTTCATGCAAAAGCCAATAAAAAATTACTTGCAAATAACACTGGTGTGCAAAAATATCTAATCCCTGCTGCATAGAACTGCCACTACTTCATATGTATTTGGGCACTTATTAGAGACTTATAACTTACACTTAGTTGGTACGTTGGGGTTTTTATATGAAATTCTAGCAGGAATACACAGCACGTCATTCAATTCCCCAGTGTGCGTTGGCAGGAATATCACTACAGCTGTTAATTAGTTAAAAAAGGCCCCTGACGGAAACGAAAAGGGCCAGGTCTTTAGATTTGGAATGACGCAGTGGAGTTGATGATAATCCAGCTAAAGACTTCCAGTGACAAAATACTTGTTGACGAGACTAGTAATTGAAGGAAAGGAGAAATAATAGAGAAGTGCAAGAGAGTCAGAAATAACTGAATGTTCTACATTGATATTTCATGTGTGTTGTGTCCTGTCTAAAGCAAAACAAGGAAAAAATGTATGCAAAAATGTATGTAAAGGTGTATGTAATGGGTATTGCTCATATGTAATAGTAAACAATTAAAGCTCACTCTTGATATAAGTCCATTTATAAGATGCAATGTTAAGGTAAATCCAGAAATAGAACCAGATACCATGTAGTGGGCATAGGGAAGATCATGTATGGAAAATACATATTTCTATCATTTAGCCGATACTAAAATAAGTAATTAAAGAGAATAGATGCTACGAAAAATAGAGAACAATTGCAAAGGAACGAAGTACAAATGCAGTTATATTTTTTTACCAGTATACTTTATAATCCACACTTTGGCTAAGTCAAAGAATAGTTGTAGAAAACAACGAAAAAAGGGAAAAACAATTTTAGTAACTGCAAACAAAAATTAAATGTATAAGACAATTATGGCTTTCTAATGATTGTCGAGTAAGGAATAGTAATATTTACAGTAAACTGTTTTAGACTTTTCACTATTCAGCTCCTATTTTGGATACATCGAGGAATAATTGTGGAGAAAAGGTGCTGCAGAAAACAGAAGATTTTCCCCGACAGTGAGAGGCAAAGCATGTCAAAATACTTTTTACAGGAGTTTCTCCTATTCGACCCCTGCCTTGAGTAAGTCAAGGAATAATTGTAGAGAAAAGGTGCTGCAGAAAATGGAGAAAAATTGCAGGGGAGTGGGACAGAGAAGCATGTCAGGAGAAATGTTTTTATGCTCTTCGACACGCCATGTCGTGTACAATTGCGCCTCTGCGCACGGCTCCCCGCGTCCTGGAAATTTTCGCCCTCTTCAGTTCGCGTGGTCGTTGCAAAGTTTGGGACCTGGAGCTTTCCAGGGACATTTTTCCTTGGAAAAGCTTATTTTTATTTGGAGAACATGGCCTTGGAGTTGCTGCAATTGTGTTATTTTTACGGTGCTTATACCCTTCGTTTTAGACGGTGTTTCCAGGGAACATCATTAATTTTCAAATAGTAGTGTTTTTTTTCTTTTGTTGAAAGCCCCTCGTAGATTTTCATATAGCTCCCGTGATTATGCAGTATAAACCTTTCAGTGTTTACGGTGTCGTCAGGAAAACATAATTAGTTTTCAAAACGCACAATAGTGATATCCTTTTGTAGCAAGCCCAACCAGTGTTTTCAGTATTGCTTCCGTGGTTATGAAAGAGTTTCAAAATTTACGGTGTTTCTAGATAGCATGAATTATTGAATTGCCGAGGAAACTTTTTTCTTTTTATCCTCCTACTGAAAGCTTTCCGGGTATCTTCAGTATTGCTTGCGTGTTATTTAAATTTTTCGTCCTAGAGGGTGTTTCGAGCTATCATTATCGATTTTTAATAGCATTGAAACTTGTTATTCTAACTCCTCAGAATATTTCACAGGCATCTCCAATGTTGCTCAGCGGTGCTTAATCATTTGCCTCTGACTGTTTCCAGTTTTTAAATCCAGTCTAAATTCAGCTAAATTCAACTTAAATCCAGGTGAAACCTAATATTTAAGTAACAAAGTAGTAGGTTCTTCCCCATCGCCTGATAACTGATAATTCCACTGCTCCTCTGGCATTGATCTCACAGCAGGCAATCTTCTACTTTCAATTTTGCGGTCTAAAATCGCTCTTATAAAGATAGCGCAACGGAAACAACCAAATATGGTCAATAGCACGGTGAAGGGTTAATGAACTTTGCAAATAGATATGATCCTATTTATTTTATTGTTTCTTGCGTTATGAACCTAAAGTTACAGATTTTTTTTAAGCCACAGGCGAAGAATTTATGACTTCTTGCGCATTTAGTGCCTTTCCAGTATGTTTCGTGACATTGTATGAGACTGAGTCGTTTAATTCTCTTTTGCTTAGTCTATGTAGTAAGCTGAGTCTATCTTCCTGCCCTCTATGCATAGCAGGCTCAGGCTGCATTAATGATTCCAAATGAAGCCATTTCTAATTCCCAAGCTTCAGAGTTTCGTCGGAATTCTCATGCTAACAAGGTCGGAATTTCGCACTCCCATCTCAAACATATTCGCTCTTGGTGAAGACGACCTGCCAACACCACACCTTCTGGTATGATTCTAGCACACACCCACACTCATCCAAAGCACCTACACGCACTCGCACCTAGATCCGTATAGATACACGCCGACACTTTCTCCCTTGAATTTCCCCTGCCCTCGGTAGTTCTGCAATATTTGAAGCACTCGCCTTCCATTTGACGCGAAATCCGTTTGCACATCTGCAGTAATTTCTGTCCCTTTATATTCGCCGGTGCTTGAAGCTTTGCAGTCTCAGACTACGGATGATCTGAGCTGTTTTCCGCAAGGACGAGCATGAACAAGGGAGCATTATCTGCGGAGCCGGCGCGACAGCCAAACATTCCGGCTTTTGGGTTCTAAATAGAGAAGTTGTGTTCTTGCGTGTTTCCGAACGGGCTTATGTAAGTTAGTTAGTGCCTGAGGGCTGTTGGAGATCTTCCAAAGTAAAGAGTTAGGGGTTGTATGTTTTATATTGGCATTGCTGAGAGCTACTGAGAGTTCTTGCTGACTGTCCGTGGCAAACAGCTGAGAGTTGATTGTTCTTTGCATGAAACTGACTGAAATTTGTTAAAGATCTACTAAAACCAGGAGCTTAGAGTTGCTGGAGATTTATGAAAGCCAGGAGCTTAGAGTTGCTGGAGATCTATGAAAGCGAGAAGCTTACAGTTGCTGGAGATCTATGAAAGCCAGGAGCTTAGAGTTGCTGGAGATTTATGAAAGCCAGGAGCTTAGAGTTGCTGGAGATCTATGAAAGCGAGAAGCTTACAGTTGCTGGAGATCTATGAAAGCCAGGAGATTAGAGTTGCTGGAGATCTATGAAAGCCAGGAGCTTAGAGTTGCTGGAGAGCTATGAAAGCGAGAAGCTTACAGTTGCTGGAGATCTATGAAAGCCAGGAGCTTAGAGTTGCTGGAGATTTATGAAAGCCAGGAGCTTAGAGTTGCTGGAGATCTATGAAAGCCAGAAGCTTAGAGTTGCTGGAGATCTATGAAAGCCAGGAGCTTAGAGTTGCTGGAGATCTATGAAAGCCAGAAGCTTAGAGTTGCTGGAGATCTATGAAAGCCAGAAGCTTAGAGTTGCTGGAGATCTATGAAAGCCAGGAGCTTAGAGTTGCTGGAGATCTACCAAAGTCGAGATTATAGTTTTTGGAGCTTTACCAAGACAAGGAACTTAGAGTTGTTGGAGATCTATCAAATCAATTGGCTGAATGTTACTGATAATTTGAGTAAATTAAAGTCCAAGATGGTATATCAAATCAAGCACTGAGAGAATGCAGAATATCTGTCAAGTCACTCATTTTTAGAATTTGTTTTTAATCTCTGCATCTCTACGATTTGTTGAAGATCACGAGGATAAATTGAAAAATGTCACTCATAGCCGGGGAGAGTGGCTTGAAGATTATGAGTACAAGCAGTTATTAGACAGTATCAACTATGGGTAGTTATAGATGGAAATATAAGTTTTAAAGTTTGAAAGGTAATGAAACATTCAGCGTAATTCCCGCAGACCTTTTGCAACCTACCGGTTTGACAGTGAAATTGTCGTAATGGTTTCCGTAGATTTCTAACTTCACTTCCGCCCAATAAGTATCTATTACGTATTCTTCTAACGTGCTTACAATTTTTTTGTTGATAGTACGTGAGTGTATTTCAGTCGCAAATGCACTGCGTTACAACTTAGTGAACCCATTACCGTTAGAATGAGAGCTTCCACTGACTCTGTATTGTTACACCTGTTCCATTGTGCAATGAGACGTGCGGTAATTTAGACAATATATTGTTCTCAAAGCAACCATGCAATGAGATCACTATTTATTTAATGATTTCAATTTGCAGTTCAATCGATTTCTCAGTATAAGAATTCAACGTGAGTATCACGCAGTTATCAATTTTAAACGGTCCTTTAGTTTTTTCTAGTGCTATAAAATTACTTTACATTCCTGACCCTCACTTTACACTGCATCGCATTTCTTTTATAACCATGACTGTTGGACAACATTCTTCAATCTTGTGTTTTATCGAAGCAGGAAAAGTAAGGTCAAAAGAAAGGGCCTGGCTGTGTTTTCTGTTTACGTTCCATCTCAGTCTGACAAAAGTTTGAAGAATTTCAGCGGTTGGTGTTGCCCCAATCTACGATATATTTCCTGAAAACTTTAAATTTTGAGAACAACTTTTCTAACTTGGCTACAAGTATGCGAGAGTTGCGTGCGGTTCGGGCGTACGATGGATAAATGCATAGAAAAAAATCTTCAAATTTTACTTAACTAGAGGACCCCGAAGTCTAAGAAGCTACCCTGACTGCATCTTCACTTCTAGTTTTTTGGCTTAGGCTTTTAGTTGAGATTATATTACGAGAAAATTTAAAAAGTTTGCGGAATGCTGAAAATATTTAATATCAATTCAAGCTTTCTTGCGTTCTTGCAAATAAATCGCTCTGCCAAGTGTGGTCCTCTTCTCCGCGGATTCATTCTACCAACTTTGACGTAAGTTGCTGCACTTGGATAGGTAAATAATTGAGCAATACTTAGTTGAGCATCACCACGAAGCGTTTGGTATCGAAGTCGCTGGAGATTCGTTAATATCTACTTTGCTTGCACCCTGCTGTCTGTGTTGTGAGTAGTGACTGTGCTGCATTCGAATGAAAAGGTAACAAATTTTAGACCTTTGTTTTGACAGCGGAGTTGAGACTAATGCTTCTTAGTAGTTAGGTATTGACAAAAAACGAGGGCCTCTATCTTATCGTTGCCACTATTTGTAATGACCCGACTTTTACCATGCATAGCGGTCGGATGCCAGCTATATTACCTGACGGCATTTGACGTTATCGGTTCAGTAATGATGCTACACGAAAATTTTTTAACAAACTTTTTGAATTCTCCTCGCTTAGAGCGATGACTGTATCGTGGACACTACTGGAACGTACTTCTGTCATCCAAGCATGGTGAAAGTAGACTGAAATGTAAACTGGAAATGCAACTGTTGTTGAAGTTTCTCTTTCATCAGAAATGAAAAGCTTGACTAGCTGCAACGTAGAATTTAGGTCATTTTTTCAAGTGGTCACATCGCGCCTATCTGCTAACTTTAAATGTTGATATATTTAGTTATTTATGCATTTAGAGCCTTCGTGCAAAACTCTCATAAGAATAGATGCGAGAAAACAAGCCAGGTTGGATGTTGTGGTGATCCTGTCACGCTTTTCTGGAAAACAGAGAAGAAAATATGAGACCAGGTTGCAGATGATGACCAAAGTTAGGAAGCATAAGGATTTAATACATTTCATTCTTTGTCAATTTTAAAATCCGGACTATGAAGCTATTTAGCATTCTATAGGTCCAGCTCATTCCTTCTCCTACGTCACAATTTAATTTGCTCTGAGTTCACTATGTTCTTTTTTTTTTTGAACTTGCGTAGTTGATTCCAGAAGCCACTAGTATGTTTTCGTTAGAGTAAAGCAGAATAACGAAAAATAAAAAAATGGGAGTTTTATTCGACCGTTAATTTCGTAGCTATATTTCTTATTTTGTGATAGAGCTTAGTAGTTTCTTTGTTTTTTTTTGTTCACACCCGTGGTACATTAATTGTTTTTTGAGGCGCCAAATTTGTTGGTTCACCCAAAAGCCATTCCTCATCTATATCGTACCAATCTTCAACTGTTTTAGTTGCAGGCATTTCCCAGGCACGCTAAATTTCAGAAATGCATTTCAGATTTCAGTTATTTTGTAGACTCGATTTACGGACTGCCAGAATATCTTTTGCCTCATCGAATGAGTTCAAATTTACTAAAACACAGGTTGTGACTAAAAAACTGTATGAACGTTTAATAATAATGTTAATAATAATAAAGTTTACGACATAATTAAGGACATTTTTTATACGCTTTGCTCTCCCATAGCCCGTATTAAATCCCAAGCCTTTTCTAGAGGCATAAAGTTTCTTTGTCGCGCTTCAGCCCATTCCCGATGATGAGATTTCTCAAAAAAGTTGATATAGTTACGGCGTTTTTTCAATATTAGCTTAATGTTTTGTCCATTTTCTCAAGGTAAATCAGTAGTACAGAAATGAATGCGAAATGATTAAAAGAATATCAGGAATTTCTAATAGCTCAAACTATCTGAAAGTAAAACCAGCTGCATAACAGTATTTTTTACTCCTCACATTGAAAGTCTTAGGACTTACTGTGAGCACGGTTAAATTTCTGCCTCGGGCTGGGAGTTAATTCTTTTTACTTCATTGTCTAATAGCTAACTGCAATGCCAATTTAGAGCACATGTAATGCATTCTCCGTGGCAGGATCAGAACTATGGAATGAAGACAGAATGAGAGTCAACACACATGCTTTGCCGTCATATTTGAGGGCCTGGTTTAGAGAAGATTTAGAGGAAAGTGGAAGAAAAGAAAAACTTTCCTGCAAAGAATTAGCCCCAAAGGAAAGAAAATTTACTCGTTATCTGCTGCTAGATAAAAGTTTGCATGTTTTCGGACAGTGGCTGTCTGCGGAAGGTCTCAAAGGAAGTCACTCATCCTCTCAGTTAATTTTGAACGCATAATCGACCTTTTCTTTATCTGTGTTATTTTCCTTTACATATCTGCGATCGATATAGTTTGAAGCAAAAGTATGTGGAAATAGCTCTGGTAGGTCTCCAGGTTACGTTATTTTTTCCGCTAAACCTTTGTTCTCCATCTGAAACATGAATTTTTAATATGATATATCATATTTATTTACATTTCGATGAAGTTTCGCGTAGTAGACTTTGGGTATAGTTGTCGGATATTTCAAATAGCAATTCATTTTATCCCCTAAATTCCCCCTTTCTCAACTAAAACTATCAACCAACAACAACAACAACAGATAATACCAGATCTATCAAATTTGCTTCCTTTGCTTCTGTATTCACTACAAAGTTTTGTTTAGATGTCTTTGGCTGGCTTTGGTAATAGCTGTAGAAGGTCTCAAGAGAATATCATTCATCAGCTCAACTTTTGAATGCTCGAACAATGACTTAGCAATATCCGATATAGCATTCCTGTTTATATCGCCTCAGTATCCGCACGAAATATCCGTGTAGTCAAGGAGGAAAATGCCTGAAATTCAAATTTCCAGCGTTGGTTCGCCAGTTCATTTTCTGGTCGGGGCTGGTGCAAGCTACGGCCGGCGTCGTTTCTATTTAGACCGGCACCAACTTGCATGCAAATTCACTGAACCCTATTTTACATGGAGTTAGCTACACGCCGCTCGCCAGTTAAGCTTTCCCATTGATGTACGAGACAATTTTCACAGTTGAATTATTGAATCAGCTGGGCCTTATTCAGGGCGAGTCGACACCATTCTAGCCACCGGCGGGCTGCTCCAAAGTGCTGCGCGTGGGACGGTTTGCAGTTTGGCTACAGAGACCTTTCAAAGCAACATTTTTTTTTGCACTTGCATTTTAGATCTACAGATGCTCACTGGAGCTTTCACTTTCACTCTCTTGATATATTTTATTAATATATATTTGTTTCCGGCGAAGCGATGTGCTGCAAAGTTTTTGTTTTATAATTTTTTCCACGTGAATACTAGATTTTCGGGTGTTCACGACAGCTTACGTTGCAATGACGCTTTCGTTATATTTCGAAGGTTTCCCAAGTTTAATTCAAGCAAAGTTGTTCTGCTAAGTTCGTGCTAGAATTAGTTACACGTGTATGTCAGGCGCACGGTATTCATCGGAGCCTTTGCTGCAACAGTCCTAACCGATTTTTTCAAGATTTAATGAAAGTGAAACTTTCTCCCTATAACTTTGCTATAATTCTTCGAACGTTCATTCCTGTACTACGGCTGGTCTTTGAACGGTCGTGACAAACTTTTACTTTGATTATAGTGCGTCCAAATCAGGTGAAGTTTTGCTACAAAGTTCTTGTTACACATGACATTTTTGGGTCATGTTCATCAAGAGCTGGATGCTCAAACGCCTTGTAAAGTTACATACACCGTAACTGTACAGCTGCAGGCATGAATGCAACCTTGTAACTGCTGAAGTTTTGCGTTTTTACTCTTCAAGTTAAAATCTGAGTCAGTCTATTATTTAGGCAGCTATACATCAATTGGAGGTTCAAAGCACTTTGATCATAACTTTCCGAAAATCAGTATGAGAATTACAAAATCTGAGCTGCGAAGCTGTACTTCTTCAAAGAACTGTACAGTTTACGTTACCGTAACTTTACCAGGCGTTTGTGCATCCAGCCCCTGGTCTACAAATGTACTTCGTAAAATTCATGGCCAGATTAGCGACGCGCTGTGAGAGCGCATACCTTTGTCAAGCAAGTCAATGTTAATGAAAACTTAATATTGGCGCAGAAAGTAGGATTCTTTCTTTATCGTCATGAAAATTTGGTCAAATGTGCCTCCTGACATTTCAAACGATCCCTGCAAATTCATTCGCTCATAACTCTTTGGTCATTTACTGAAACATAAAAAATACCCAGACAGACAAAGGAAAAAATTAATCTAAAAAATTTAATTAGTTGCTCATCGTAACATTCCCAACTAGAGAGCACTCTGAGAGCGCATACCTCCTTCAAGCAACGCAACGGTAACGAAAAATTTAAATTGATTCTGAAACCATGATTTTATTTGCATCATTACCAAAATCTAATCATTTCTGCCTTTCGATAGCATTAACGGTCAACCAGTTCGACAGTTTTCTAATTATCTTAGCTAACTAATGAATTTATAATGAGTGCCGTGAAGCTTTTCTCTGAACAAATGCCAATTTTTCATAAACTTTTAACCTTAGCAGCTTTTGCATAGTTTATGTACAGTGTTTTTACACAAAATTTTTTATTTATGCCCATATTACTGGCGGATCTTGGACTAATATTTCATGTATGATTATGAATATCACCAATTCAGTAATGCATCCCTCACTGAGCGCAGAAGTTAATTTTCTTTACATCGGCAATATGTTAAACAGTATAACTATCAGAATAACTGTTATAGTATAATATTAATTTCTACCATCAAAGTTGATTGTTTGAATTAGTTTTTACACAGATGATGAAAGATAGAATAACTCTAAAAGTAATATTAAATAGATAGCTCTATAAACATTGTTAACAATTAAAACAATTTTTGCAATAAGGATTGAGCAATAAAAGATTTAAAAATCGCACTGATTATTAGAGACATATGCATCGATCTGAAAATATTGTATAATAAAATATAGAAATTACAGTACAATGAAAATTCTATATTAAATACAAGCAAGTGAATAATAAACAAAATATTGAAAATGTTAGCTACATGCTATATTTTACATTAATCTCGCAACTAACGGACGAAAATAAGTGCTTTTCAACAAATCCAAATTTACGTGCCATGAATGGCTGATAGCAATCTGCATCAGAAAAAAGTAATTTTCTACTAAAGGTTACAACTCGATAATGAATTTTTTTAATACATTCAGGTAGTTTGAAGCATTCTAAAAAAAATTTTACGAATGACGTTTCCGTCGCAAATGCTTAATTTTCGAGATATTTAACTTTGAAAATAACTGACGAGCGCCTAGGAACGTAAACTACCCTAAACTAACATAACCTTGCCTAACCTAACCTTACTTAACCTTACCTTACCTAGCCCAACCTAACCTTACCTAGCCCAACCAATGCTTACCTAACTCAACCTAATCTTACCTAACCTAACCTTTTCCAGATAGAAAAACAATGGAAACTTCGAAATCTAATATCTCGAAAACGAAACATTTCCGACGAAAACGTTATTCATGAAAAAAGTCTGAAAATGCTTCATTCTACATGAATATGTAAACATTTTTTTGAATATCGAGTTGCGACATTTAGTAGAAAAATACCGAAAAAAAAACAAGGTGTAGCCGAATCTCCTTACGGAATTCCGTAGCCCGTAGCAGATCATAATTTTCAGAACAAGGATCTAAAAGGCACTGTACCCCGAAAAACGAGCGTGGGGCTGAAGCACAGAAAGCGTTTCCCACTGTTGATAGCACACCGCAGCATTCAACATTCAATTCATTTGAGCGGGCTGCAAAAATCTAATTTCGGCCAAGAACTTTGTTTTTGTTGAATTTATGTTTGTCTGTCACCAAGATAACTCGAAAAGTTAAGGATGGATCTTTATGAAATTTACGGGTATCGTTAGGCATGTTACGAGGAACAGATGATTAACTTTTGTGAAGATCCGTTTAACCATTTTTTGCTTGTCTGCTTATTTTTTTCTTGGTGCCATAACTTAAGAAAGGTTCTGAATAGATTCGGCCTACAGCTCAGAATGGTGAAAGGCTCTAAACTTCAGGATGATGCTATAGAGCAGGTGCTTCGACCAGTCTGTGCAGTGAATGCACGTTTATATACAACTTCAACTCTAAGCTGGTATACAGACAGCTATACGACACAGTTCAGAAAAATCATTAGTCGATGGATGAATTTTGGCCTTACCCATTGTTAGGGCACGTAAGGCCAAATTTATCATAGAACTTGACATTGTTTTCCATGGAGCTATTGGGATTAATTAGTTAATGAAACTTCACAGATATAAACTAAATGAACATAAAAATAGATGGCAATATTTGATCAAAGATTGCAATACTGTTTTACAAGGGATACAACAAGTAAATACAAGTGATGGGTAACTACGCCAAAGCAGTAAAGCGTTAGTAAAATTTAGAAATAGAGGATAAAAATAACGTCAAGGCAGTTAGCGTCCATACATACTTTGCAATGTTTTTCAATTCATCGACAGGAAGAAAAAACTGAAATTGTGCACAATTTTTGCACTATAATATGAATTTTTAGATGTTTCGCATTGAAACTTATAGTCATACAATATTATTTTGGTCAATTGTGCTGGGAATTCTTGCCATATTATAATCCTTGGCCACCCATACATATTCTTCCCCAAATAATGGGAGGAATTCCACTCACGATCGTACGTACGGAAATCCGTTAACAACCTAGCGACCTCTTTATGCTCTTATGCTGTAGCATATGTTCTACCATATATAGTCATCGAACATCCATGTACTACCATCGACGTTCGTTTCCTGACAAGCCTTAAACAACCATATTGCCTCCACCAATATCGACCTAAATATACTAAAATCAACGTTATGTTTCGGTCGACATATCTACCATATTGTTTCATCATCCATAATCGACCTTAATCTTTCACACACCACTATATTCTACCATGATCACAACCATCATTTCCGACTGGGGAGTGCTCTAGTTTAAACTGCATTGGTAAAGAAGGTCCGTTTTGTTAATTAAGAATTATTCCTGCATTCTTAAAGGCAAAGTTCTTATGATGAATTAATTATGCCTTTCTTCATTCACGAAAGTCGCTTGATAAAAAAGCAATGTATCACAGAGCGTGCATTTTTAATGAGTCTTTGCATTATTTCGTGATAACGAAAGTAGAAGAAATAACTAACAGTTGCAGCTGAGTGTAATAGATCATTCGTAATTAGAAGGCTGGCACATGCCCTAGCAGAGCCTAAATTATGTTTCATTAATCATAGGACGGCTGTAATTATTTCCGCCAACGTTCTTGCTGCCAAGAAAGTCCACTATAAGAGTCGAATGGCAATTTAGGCCAAATTGTAACATAGATCAGCAAGCAAATGTTAAATTAGATCGCTTTTATGATGCAGTAATTCTTGCTAAGCATGTTTACAGTTTACGAAAAAATATAGGAGCATTAGAGATCAGTAAGTGAATTTTAGGTTACTTGCATTGCAATTATTCCTGCTAATAATGTTTACAGTTTAGGTAAACTATTTTAGTGATCAGAAAGTAAATGTTAATTTAGATTAATTTAATTGCACTTCTTACTGATAAGAATGCAGATTCTTGGTATGAAGTTGATTTGTAATAAAAGTAATCCAATTTCACAGCTCTGTAAAAGTACTTAGGAGGACGAACTGAAATGAAAGTAGTGTAATTAAATAAGTATTCACCGATCTCAGCTTTAGTTTTACTTAAATCGTAAACGTCTATAGCTTAAGTAAAATGAAATTATCGATTGGCAAGTGAATGTTCGAATAAATTAGTTTCATTGCAGTCCTCCTAAGAATTTAAAGGTCAAGTAACACTAAAGCAGAAATCTGCTATTTCGTGCTTTTTGAGACTACTTTCATTACAGTTCTTCACGCCAAGAATGTCCACAGTCCCAGTAATACTTTAACAGCGACAGGCAAGTAAATATTCTATTTGAACAAGTAGTTCTGTGATGGATCTGGTAGCCCAGGAAAAAGTCTTCTCGGGTGAAACAAAAACTGAGGTCAAACAGAGGTCAAACTACAGCATGGATCGATATCGCCTAGGCTACTCTGCCCTGTCTCATTATGCTACGAATATACGCCTTTGCTACCTGTATTTCCTACCGATTGGATTTAACATATTTCATTAAATTCGCATGCTGGAAATTTTTGCGAAAGAGAGGAAAACGAATACGGGAAGTTATTGTAACGCACTGCTATCGTACTAGTATAAAACGTCGATCAACTTTCTAATTGCTGTAATTTTGCTCGATGTAATTTCGATTTTGATTAGTTTTCACATATTGTAGTAAGATTAGAAATTTAAAGCGCTAGGGCAGAGACCAGCATTGTAATTAGAAAAAATAACTTTGTTTTTATCACAGTTCGTGCTGCCTAAAAAGTCTTCACCAGTTGTGCAATTTATATCAAGCTGAAGTTCACTATCTGGGCAAGTAAACGGAATTGACGAATTCATTTTGTTAGAATGCTAATTGCCAAGAAAATTTGTTCAATCCAAGCAGTTGAAATTAAATTCCAATGAAGATCGGTGCTTATTAATGCATTAACATATCAATATTATAACTGAAGTTGCTGCTAAAGGTCAGTACGAGACAGCGATTTCAGCAAAAACTGACCATACCGCTAAGTAATCACTAACATTCAATAATTGAAGTCCAACTGAAACAAAAATTAGCGCCCTAACTGAATATATAGCATCGCAGAAGTTACCTTACGGTTTGGGTTTTGGAGTGGCCTTGAATATATTAGGAAATATATATATATAGTACTGGCTCGTAACTAAAGTTCTCACGGAAGCCCACAGCCAGTAACATAGCAGAGCCTCACTCGCCAACGCTCTGAAAGACACTGAGCACCCCGAGCAGAATCCAGATATTACCCCCAGAGAACGGACAGACACACACGTACGCGCCATACTGTCGCTTATACGTCCTCGATCACTTTCTCTTCTCTACAGCGGGGAGTGATAATTAGTACTATACCTAGTTATTGCTCCTAAGTATTGATTAGCACTGGAAAATTGAAATCCAACTGTAGCAAAAATTAGGGAATAAATATTGAATTATTCGAAATAAGATTTTTATTTTTACTTTTGCAGGCTTTACTGCTGCAAAACTATGTCATAAATACGCAGTTGTCAAGCACGTGACCTGTGTGGGTGCCGTAGAAGTAGAACGTATCATTAAAATTTTGCACTGGATTGTAATTATTGTTGCCTTGCTTTCTGCGGTTTATGTCAGTCCTCAATTGCTGGTATTATATAGCAGAGTGAATTATCTGATGTACTAAAAGTAGTGATAGCTCTATTTTCCAATGCACTGATAGTTCATTTACTGTAGGCATTTATTAAACCTGATAAATTTTATTACAAATTAAACTTCAGTTTAAGCACGTTTTCTACCTTCCTGATGAGCAAAAGATATCCTCTATAGTCAAACCAGCGTAAACAGTCCTTTAGGGACGTTGCTGAATTGAACGCAGCAGTGCCAAATCTAATCTAATGACTAATGCACTTTGAGTAATCGAATATAAATAAAATTTTATCGATTGAGTCAAGTTATACAACCCACTGAAGTGAGATTTGGCAAAGTTGCTTTGCATTCTTAGCCACGCCTATCGGACTCCTTAGGCCGCTGGTTTGACTATAGTCAATTTCATTAAAACTATTCGAGAACAAAATATGTCTATGCTATAAATCGCCTAATTAAAGTTCGATACAACGTTTCAGCACATTACGTTGGTCATCTTCAGGTATTTACATTGATAATGAGCAGCATTTCAGTACATGAATGCGAAAACAATTGTAATAATATGAAAATAAATGTATAGTGGACGGCTGTACGTAACTGGTTTCTCTCCCTCTTCCCCCGGGAGCTCTCTCGGCGCTCAAAACCCCCAATGTTGTAAAGTTAAATTATTTTTTTTTCTAAGGCCAGAAAGTTTTCTGGAGGCATGGTGCCAAGAGATGACCGATTGTCCACCTAGGATCTTGACGCCTCAGCAATTGTGGTTACTGCTGCTTTTATCGTCATGTTGTGTTGGTAAAAATTCACTTGATGGGACCTGGAAACATCATTGATGCATGTACAGCTGCAGGTATAGTGAGAAACACTTTTATTCATTTATTTATAGGTGCAGATTCTATACGTAGATCAGTAGTGTACGAAGTGTTCATGAGATTGTGAGTTCAAAGATGTTTTGAAATACTGTTCAGTAAAACTTCCAAGAGACAGAAACCTGAAGAGACTCTGAGATTGTGGTGCAAAAGATTTTCTCTTGACAGTAATTTAAAAATGGTTCTTAGGACAACGAAAAATTACCTTGATAATTGGAAAAAGTGTTTGTAAGAAAACGAAAAACTACCCGGCAAATTGAAACAAGTTATCTGGGCAGTTACTTGAAAAATCTCCTTCAAACTGAAAAACAGATAAGGTGCCCTAAGTTCGACACAGAGTGATGCCACCTTTTTTTTTACAGAAATCCAGCCCATGTGATTTGAAGATCTCCGTGTAACCATCAACAAAGCGAACTTGAGATTTGTGTCATGTGGCTATTATCTTCCATATTTCATGTGACACAGTTGTTAGTGAATTATTGAAGTTACTATTTTTACAACAATATTAATTCTTGCATAAGAGACTTCAGAAACTTCACGTAGCAACATCATCAAGGAACCTCTGTGTTAACTGGTGAACCTCTTATTTATTTTGAAAGATTGCTCCTAGCCAATATGATTTGATTTATATATTACAAGCATAAGGAACGTGGTGGTAGATGTAATGTGCTAAGTATAATCTTGTTCCATATTATGCAATATACTTGCAATACTCGAAAGCTGTTAAATTTTGATCCAAAATTAATCTTCGCAAATAGACGACTTTAACATTTCATGTAACAAACTTGGGGGTAGGTAACGTCTGTCCATTACTTGCATATTATCTTCCTACTTCAACATGACAACAATTTTGCGATCTTCGAAAGCTTCTATTTTTCATTGCAAGTTTAGCGGCTGCAACGAGCCACGGGAGTCAGCGTTTTGGCTTCTATAATGACATCAAAAAGCCGAAGAGTTGTGCTCCGTTCAAAAGTCTCTCGAAAACATCTCAAATCTTCCTTCCATCTTTTTCTTGTCTCCAAAACTTGGCCTGTTTTTTAGGTGGGCTGTGGAATGACACCAAGGAGAAGATAACATCGAGAACGAGCAGCTGGGGCGGTTGTTGTGGGATGCCGTTGGGGCTGTTTGCTCCAGGTTTTCACCTATTTGGAGGTAATAGGTAAACGAGGAGAGGTTTGATTAGCTAACTGAGGGAGTAGGGTAGTATATTATTAGGGAGGGAAATGAAAAAGCATGATGTATAATGGAAGTAGGAAATTAAACGCAATATGATGATAAACTGCACTGAAAGAACAGTATACAATAAGTGAGAAAAGTAAATGAGCTATGATAAATTATGACTATATGAAACAGTAGTAGTTTACCGACCTTACTGAGAATAAAAAATATAGTTATGATTATTTGCAAAAGTGAAACAAACAACTATAGATAATAGATGTTAAAAACTAAAAGCAGTAAGATTACGTTACTGAGAAGAAAAATTATATCGTCACTGAAAAACTATGATACATTATTATAGTAATAAACTATGAGCAGTTTCATTACCTTATTGCATGGAAGACTGGAGAGTATTGCAATAACTCTGAAAATAAAATTAATTAATGAGATTATTCATATATAAATATATAATTAATCAAAATATATAATTTATGTAGAATCGGAAATTCAGCTTGGAATTACTGAGACGGCTTGGTAATTTTTCCTTGCAGAAATATGTATTACAATATATTTAGCAGGAACAGCGACGGAGCTGGACAAATGATGCTAAGAACTGGAGAGCACTTTGTATCTGAGTAATAAAAAGAATTCTATTATTACGGGAAACCTGAAAGAGCGGTGTCCAATTATAGCGATAAGAACTTCAGATGATTTCATTACTCTGTTGAAAAAGAACTATTGCAATAGTGCAGGGAGACAACGCCGTGAATATTTATCAGGGGATGGGAGTTCAATCTGATAAGAAAGAACGCAGGAAACTGAAAGCTGTTTCAACGTTTTCTTTTAAAAAAGAAAATAAATCTGCAGGGACAGGAAAGAGTGTGAAGACTTATATGGAGTCAGATGCCATGCAAAAAAGGTGATGGTGAAATTTTAGTATGATTATTTTCTTACTCTTCTTTTGTTATTAGAGTTTCTTTAGGTCCAAGAATCGGCGAGGTTTTTAGCGACCTGTTGTCACCCTTTTGTCTAATTTTAATTTGACCATACCTGAATTTTACCCATTTGTGACGAATAAATTTCTATGGAGCAATGCATGACTGATCCTTAGCCTCCTCATGGCTGCTACAGTGGAGGCTTGGTTGGTGTTTTATACCAGAATTTGCATTGGGACAGAAGTAATTGACAGGATCCGTATTGATGTGATGCAGGCCTTCAAATCAACCGGGAAAGTTTTTCGAGTGATTCTTCTTATCAGCGCTTTGGCATCGAGCTGAATACTTCAATTAGATTTGCAATACTTGTTCACGGACATACGAGAGCAGAGTTTAATAGCAATATTAATACTAAGATTAATGAGAAGCCATTGGGCGTATTATAACCGTTAATAATTCAAAGTTATGCTCTGACTAAAACAAAAGTTGTAAGATTACAAACTTTCAAGTATTTCATCAACTCACTTTCAGGAATTTTTTTAAGCTTATTTGGCCGAATTCTATTTCGCATAATTAAGCAAAAGTTGTTTATCAGATATGGAAAAATTCAGATTTGTATGTCACTTACATTCTTTATAGCAGTAGTCGACCAACTAATGGAATGCTATTGATTCTACTATTATTTTCTGCTACCACTAGTGATAAAAATTATAAGCATTATTTTTAAAATGAAATAGGTAATTGGTGATACTTTCAATAGCAAAGATCACTGATGAAAACAGATAAATTACAAGTTTGATACAGAAAAGACAAAATGTTTTCTTAATATTTCGCACTTATATCTCGGCAGCCACCATGCAACACACTCTTATGAAGGAGTGAGAGAGCTCATATTTGTGGATTATATTCATAGTCAGCACATATATGCATTCCCTCGACCCGATGCCGGTGAATAATAATCTTAAATAATCAGTGTTTTTTGTAACAATTTGTAAGCTGCTGTTTCAAGCTTATACAATTAAGATTGAAAAGATAGATTTTTTCTAAGATTGAGTTGACTAAAGAGGCGGACTGAATACATCACCTTCATTAACACCAAACACATACATTCCATCGAGATACTATCGTAAGTGCAGATTGATGCTTCAATAATGGACTGCGTAGTGTATAGTGAATAAATATACCTATTCAGTAGATATACTTGTAGCTAAAAATCTATTTGGACACATTATTTATTTCGTTTAATAGCGAACATATTCATACTAAGCCGAAAATTATGATGAATTAAAAAAAATATTTATGTAATTTTTGCCGATGTCGAGCATAGAACAGTAAGCGGAAATTGATACTTGTAATTAACATCATATTAAGTATATGTGTAGTGTAGTACTATATAGTACAGGTAACACACTCACCTTACCATATCAAAAATGACGGCGAAGACACGCTAAATTTTTGTTCATCGAGTACTGTATATTTATCGCGCCAACAGACCCTCACCGCATTGGAAAAGTTTCCTTTGGTGCAACATTGCTACAAAAATTCGGCGAATTTCCAATTCGAAGGCAATTCTATTCGCGCTTCTCAGGAAATTGCCAACTGTTGTGCCTTACTTTTCCGGCGAGAATATTTTTCCCTGCTAGAAAAGGTCGCGAAATACACAAGAGTCTTCTCCAAATGTTCGTTGAAAGGAAGGGGCATTCGCCGTCAACATTTATTGTTGTCATTCCATGGGTAGTGGGGGCGGCCGTGCGCAGCACTTGGGGCGGCCGTGCGCAACACATAGGGCGGCAGAGCGCCGAAAACAGCCTGGGCCTAAATCCTACGGTCGAAATCCCCACCAGACAGTACTTGGTATGCATCTCATTACATATACCGAGCCGTGTACGTTACTCTTGGTAGGTTACTAAGCTTCACACCATGCACAGTTTCTATCTCATTTTGCTATATGCTTGTCTAGGCTATATTCATCAAATTTACAGTTGCAATATATAGATAGAGAGCTTTAGACAGTATTCGGTAATGCAACTCATTTCGTAAATTTACATATATAAGTTACGGTTGAGAGTTGCAATAGTAAAGTCAGTTTTAGACAATGCTCAATAATGCCTCTCATTTCACACAGTGTCTGTATAAGTATGCTGTTACAACAGATATATCTGCTGCAGACAGAACTCAGTAATGCAGCTCATTTCACACAGTGTCTGTATAAGTTTGCTGTTACAACAGATATATCTGCTGTAGACAGCACTCGATAATGCAGCTCATTTCACACAGTGTCTGTATAAGTTAGCTGCTGCAACAGATATATCTGCTGCAGACAGCACTCAGTAATGCAGCTCAATTCACACAGTGTCTGTATAAGTTAGCTGCTACAACAGATATATCAGCTGCAGACAGCACTCAGTAATGCAGCTCATTTCACACAGTGTCTGTATAAGTCAGCTGCTGCAACAGATATATCTGCTGCAGACAGCACTCAGTAATGCAG
>LQNS02278156.1:136424-146624 GCA_001587735.2 Parhyale hawaiensis
ATTCTTTTGTTTTCTCCACCCGCTGGGTTGGTTGCATGGGGGTTTGTTAACCTCATGGAGTTTCTCCGTTCCTACGTCGCCAGCCTGGTGTGATTTAATAATAATAATAATAATAATAATAAATGTGAACGGCAAATCTGTATCTGAAAAATAGTCTGTAACTCTCCCGCATAGGATACTGTAAGAATTTGTACTCTTAAGTCTATAAAAATATCACTAGCTATCACCGCGTAGCCCGACAAACACTATTCATGAAAGAACACTGTGCACCCGCAGCATCAGACCTCAGCATCGGTCGGCCACGTCATCCCAAGGTGCGGACACGCCACACCGTTCGTTACAAATACGGGTTATAAATAGGAGACAGGCTGCGATCTACAACAGCGCCAGACTTTGAGATAGAGCTTGGTAGTCAACTTTTCAAAAACGTCCTATTCCTCTCTGCTCTTCACTGATTTTGTCCAGCCCAATAGGTTCCTAATATTGCTACTTTTGGATAAAAGCCAGACTGCGGTAGACACGCCACCCGGCGTGCTGAGTCCCTCCGAGTGATGGCTCTGTCATGCCATTACTTAACATTGTGACCAACCAAAGAAAAACAGCGTGTTATCTCCACAGTGCACGTAACTGCTTGCGACTGCCACGTCCGGCACTTTTTCTGAGAAATAAGCAGCCAATCATAGTAAGGCCGTATAGACACAACCGCTGTATGCTTCTAAACTTATCCGACATCTTTTCTTCATAATAAATATTTGGAAGGGAAGTAGTAAGTGTTCAGTAGTAGTAAGTATTCAGTAGTGATAAGCATTTAGTAGTAGCAAGCATACAACAATAGTAAGTATTCAGCAGTAGTAATTATTCATTAGTAGTACAGCAAGTCTACGATGTTCTTTGGGACCTTGTCATCAAGCTTAGCCAGGGTCCCAGTGCCTTATTGCTGAATCAGCAGTACAGTAAAACTGAAAAATCTACTGGTAGTCAATCGAAACCTCGTTACTTTCCGTACTCAGAAAAAAGGGAGATATTCAATGAGGGGTAGAAAGCAAAAGAGAGAAAGATCTAGTAAGCAGGTGAAATTCAAATAAACGGCGATAACAATATCAAAACAAGTGTTAATGATTAAGACCGTTATAACATAATAATAACTGTCATGAACGTTAATTTTTTTACCTTGACTTTTGAATTTGTTTAAATTTCTTCGGCACCGAACGCTACGAGGTCAAATACCAACTCAGGCAAGCGAGCCTGAGAGCCTGATTGGCCCTGACTCAGCATTTGATATTTGCATAGCTGCCGAGAGAGTGTATTGACCTTCCCCAGAAATGGGAAGGGTTTCGAGTTGGCACGGGTCGTTGTACAAGAGTCTTCCGTCAATGGCGACAGACCATTTGACTTTCCTTGGTCGACTGCAGCCGTACATTCCTCTGGGGCCAAGTGACTTATATCTACAGCACGAACAGTGCGTGTGGGTTTCCCCTTAGAGCAGGGGTGAGCAAACTACGGTCAGCGGGCCACATCTGGCCAGTTAATCCCTTTAACCCGGCCAACGGGAGGTTTTGGGATTTTAGATATATATTAACTCTTTATCTAAGATTACAGATGAATCGCGTGCTAGCTCGGCCCGACTGTCAATTTCTGATAGTCCGCGTGGGCTCTGCATCACAAATTTTACTCACTTCTGGTCTGTACCCTACTTAGTAGAAATTCAAAACTGGGCCCTGCATCAGAAAGTTTACTCACCCCTGGTCTGTACCCTACTTAGTATAAATTCAAAACTGGTTCTGTGAATTCATATTTTAGTAGAAGTCACAGCTTACGAAAAAAATGAGAATATTTCACCTTGAGTCAGAGAATTGCTTCGTCTTGAATAGTGCGTTTCCCTATGCACTCGCGCCCTAGTCAGCGCACGAGCCTGTGGTTAAACACAGGAATAGTTCGGCACTATATAGGCAGTGTGCCACTGTAGCGCTAGTAAGACTTCTACTACTACTAGATTCCCTATGCACTTGAGAATAGGCATACCATCGCGTAATTGTCCTAATACGAATACCTTTCTTTTGTTCAAAAATGAAGATCTGCTAGTGATGTATTTTTTAAACGAACTGCAAGATACCCAATATCATTTTTTCCAAAATAGGCAGTTGCTGACATCAGCGGTATTACCAGCACTTATTGTCTACAAGTTCGTTTCGACAAGTGGAATTGCGTCAAAATTGTGCAAATGGCATCGGTAAGAAAAATCATCAGGCAGTGACTTCCTTTACCACAAGACGGAAAATACTCCACACGAACAAAACGGGAGACAGAAATGATACTTTGCATGCCACAAGAATATTCAATGAGAAAAAATTAGCGCTTCGGTGATAGGAATCGAATCATTATTGCGCAAATTGCAGCACCGACAAAAATCATCCGGAAACGTTAACATTTACGAGACGGTTAATAGCGTTACACAAATACA
The DNA here is from genome assembly GCA_001587735.2 of Parhyale hawaiensis. NCBI lineage: Eukaryota > Metazoa > Arthropoda > Malacostraca > Amphipoda > Hyalidae > Parhyale > Parhyale hawaiensis. The sequence goes on from LQNS02278156.1 coordinate 138,886, forward strand.
AAACCAGATCATTAATTGGAACTTTGCATGCCACAAGAACGTGTAAAAAGAAAGAAATTGGCTTTTAGACCAAATAAATCTGGTCATAATGGCCCAAATGGCAACAGTTACAAGCTTTCTTGAAGCAAAGGTATAATTTGCGAGACTTATTCATACATACATCAAAAGACGACTAAATAATTTTGCGTTCCCGTTTTCATTTAGGAACTGGAATACCACGACGCACTAACCCTCGTACTAATACTTCTCTTTTGGTGAAAATAACAGGATTTGCTGGCTTTGATTTGTGAAAATTTTTTTCAAAAAAACTGCACGGTGCCGCCTTTGGGATTTTTTCTAAGATCTACAATTGTTCCCGGATTTCACCGATGTTAAAAGCATTTATAGTCCATACCATACGTTGTATAAATTGACTATCAATTTTCTGAATTCATTTGTTGGTAATAAAAAAAGCACAATTTACTATTATCTTAACACATCTTTCTCCTGTGCAAATATTAGAAAGATTTGCTTCCTCTTAATTTTTCGAAATTAGAAAGAAAAATACTGCACTGTACCCGTTAGCGATTTTTCCAAAATCTACAATTATTTCCAAATTCACCGATATTACCATGCAGCCTTTACTGTCTATACCATGCTTAGTATAAATACAGTGTCAATTTGGCGAATTCATGTTTTCGTAAAAAGTTATAGCTTATTTAAGAAATGAGACTATATATTGCTTCGTATAACTATATGTATATAGTTATGCAGTAGGTACAAGCACAGGTCTATATTCAAGTATAGGTAACAACATGATAAACACATAAGACTCTACCCTAGCAACAACATGTCTCTCCCAGTGTCACGGCAAAGCAGTTCCCGCTCTATTTCTCTCACATAAGTAGATAAGAAAACATCCATTAAGCGAAGGTGTAGAGCTGAGATATAAAATCAGCAAAGGGAACTCGAGTTTATATAAACGCAATAATATATGCAGCTCGACCCCGGCCACTTGAACGGAGAGTCATTCGAATTTAAATCTGACATCGCCAATTAATTATGCTCCGAAGTTTCGATTGGAGGAAGTCCGTGCCTTCGGTGCTCTGCCAGCTGACGAAGGCAGTCATTTGTAGAGGGGGAACTTGTACAGAAATGAGTGAGAAATGAGTTGTTTTAAATAGGGAAGTTGTACAGAAATGAGTGAAGATTGGCTGTATGGGCAGTTATTTTATACAGGAAACTTGTACAGAAATGAGTGAAGATTGGCAGCATGGGCAGTTATTTTATACGGGGAAGTTGTACAGAAATGAGTGAAGATTGGCAGTATGGGCAGTTATTTTATACAGGGAAGTTGTACAGAAATGAGTGAAGATTGGCTGTATGGGCAGTTATTTTATACAGGGAAGTTGTACAGAAATCAGTGAAGATTGGCAGTATGGGCAGTTATTTTATACAGGGAAGTTGTACAGAAATGAGTGAAGATTGGCTGTATGAGCAGTTATTTTATACAGGGAAGTTGTACAGAAATGAGTGAAGATTGGCAGTATGGGCAGTTGTTTTATACAGGGAAGTTGTACAGAAATGAGTGAAGATTGGCTGTATGGGCAATTGCTTTATACAGGGAACCTGTACAGAAATGAGTAAAGATTGGCTGTATGGGCAGTTATTTTATACAGGGAACTTGTACAGAAATGAGTGAAGATTGACTGTATATGAGCAATTGTTTTATACAGGGAAGTTGTACAGAAATGAGTGAAGATTGGCTGTATGGGCAATTGCTTTACACAGGGAAGTTGTACAGAAATGAGTGAAGATTGGCTGTATGGGCAGTTATTTTATAGAGGGAAGTTGTACAGAAATGAGTGAAGATTGGCTGTATGGGCAGTTATTTTATAGAGGGAAGTTGTACAGAAATGAGTGAAGATTGACTGCATGGGCAGTTGTTTTATACAGGGAACTTGTACAGAAATGAGTGAAGATTGGCTGTATGGGCAGTTGTTTTATATAGGGAACTTGTACAGAAATGAGAGAAGATTGGCTGTACAGGTAGCTGTGTTAAATAACCTTAACATTGCAACAGTACTACAGCTGCACACAGCTGCAATTGCGCATACGTACTAATTGTACCACTTAACAGTACAGCGGTACCACGCCGGAGCAAAACAGTACTATATACACTCCAGTGCGACACTTTAAAAGCTGCGTACCAGAACAAATGTACCACCCATCAGTGCTGCTGTACCACGTACCAATGCAACAGGTCCATGAGCACCCCCCACGGACCTCAAGAATTAATGGTAACAAAGGGAATAATTTGCTTTGATGTAAGGACTCGCTGTGTTAATTAGAGTTTTTGGAGATACTTTGAACTAAATCGTTCTTTTGAAGCGGCCCGATGTGGAGGTACAGAAAAGCCGAAATTTTCTCGACCAAAAGACAGCTCTGGAATGAAAGCCAAACAACCTCGTCTCTATTGAAGAGGCGATTGGGAGGGCAGGCTAAGAAATACAGGCTTGTTCTAGACTGAAAAGCAAGTTTTTTTGTTCATTTTAGGGTTAGCCGTCACGTGCATGAAGCTTGAAAATATATTGATATAAACGTTTTTTATATATGAAGTCTATTTGAGCACCACTGAGAAATTTAAATTGGCTGCAAGACTGCAACTGTTATATATTTTTTTCGGGTTAGCTGTAAGATGCTTTAGGCTACGAAATAGCTGTGAACTTTTATGACTACGTATGCAATAATGCACATAAATACAACTAAGCATTAGAATTACAAATTAGTTGGAGGACTCAAATGGAATCGTTTCGAAGCAATGAACTGCTTGGGGCCTTGGAAATATCGTTTAAACTGCTGTAAATATAACCTCAGTCTGAGCACAAGCTGACTGAATGTATGAAAAAATGAGTCTTCTAAACGCAGTGTCCACTGTGTGTATGATGCTCGAGGTAACGAAACAGATATATATCAGAGACAGAATGTTGGAGTGTCAGCCTCGAGCACGTTATTACGGAAGGTCGAGACTCTTTATCAGACAGGTGGATTTTTGTGGCGCTTAGACTTGCTTAGTCAGCGTTTCCGGCGTTCAAATGCCACTGTGGGGGTACCGACCTTAACCATAAACAGGGACGGTCGTGGGGTTTCAATTGCCGCATGAGCCTTTAGCCTCTGACACTATAGCCTTGACAGTCGGTGGTCGACAGCAGTTGTGCACTCTTGTAAGACGCGTAGGCCTCTACCTTCAGCACGAGTCAGTGCATGGGCACTACCCACACGTTAACTTTACTGTTACTTCGCCAGTTCGAGCGCTAAGAAAAGCAAGCTCAGGTAAGGTTGAGAGGGATTCTTTTGTTGTATTTGATGTCGCATTTCGTAGTACAGTTGGTAAGATTTGATATTACGCAATAGCTCTGTAAACGTCTATAGATAAAATTCTATGCAATCACTAAAATACACCTAAAATTGTCGCGATATAACATCGAACAAGGATGTTTTTTGTGGTAAATGTAGTGTGTTCAACGCTTATAAATATTAACGTAAACTCCACGGAAAATCATTCCAAATAAACTTACTAAGAGATAGAACGTTGTTGCAGAAATAACCAAGAGTGTAAATTTTGGCTGACTGCAAGGTTTGTGATGACAGGAAAATGACCGAGGGTACGCCGTTACTGTAAAGATATCCTTACTGAATAATTGTAGGCTTTACGGAGAGGTCATTATAGTCCATTTTAGGCTGTAAGTGAGGTTCTGCGCATTTGTGGTAATAATCTGTGTGTCCTTGCAGAATTAAGTTCTAATAAAGCTGTCTGAAACACAAGCTTGCTGGAACATACGACATCACGTGTTTATTCAGTTATTTACTTTGTTGTGAATTGGTTAATTATTGATGATGGGCTGGGTGATTGAGGAGGCAAATAGCATGTCAGTCATCATCACAACTTGGAAAAGTAATATTGACTAAGTTTATTAATAAATTTATCCGTTATTTACAGTACAGTTCACAATACTTAAATTAAGAATGCATTACAAAATTGCTCATTTAAGTTCCTTAGTAAACTATTATAGTGTTTGCATCAATTAGCTGTACAGTATATCAATTAACAATACTCTTAATTATTCATTTTGAGCTGTCCAAGACATTGCAATACTGTTTACATCTCCTTCAATGATTAGTGATACAGTATTTATTTTTAGTCGTTTTAACGATTATTTTATATTGAGATATTATACACATATTTAAATATACGTTCACCAGGAAACTTCGATACCGTGTACATTACGTTTGCTAATTTATTACTAATATTATAAAAAAACGTAAAGAATACTTACATAAGTCTACATGCTAACTGAACTGTGCACATTACCTCAGTGATTAGTAACATATATTAAGAAGATTTAGTGCAGATACTTGCGTTTATCAGTAAATTACAGTACTCTTCACATTACCGAGGTGACTGTTAATCGTGACCAACCTGTGTGACTGCTGACCGTTAGCCTTAGGACAATTCGCCTTCGGACAGTTGACCTAAGGGCAGTTGACCTACGGGCAATTCGCCTACGGACAGTTGGCCTACGGACAGTTGACCTACGGACAGTTGACTTGCGGACAGCTGACCTACGGACAGTTGACCTACGGACAGTTGACCTAAGGACAATTCGCCTACGGACAGTTAACCTACGGACAGTTGACATACGGACAATTCGCCTACGGCCAGTTGACCTACGGACAGTTGACCTACAGACAGTTGACCTACGGACAATTCGCCTACTGACAGTTGGCCTAAAGAACATAATTATCACCTACAGGTATTTTGCCAATTATTATCGTTATTAGTATCTAAATTATTGCTAATCTATGGCGTACAATGCTCACCTTTATCATTACCTCCGGCAAGGAAACTATGTTTTTATTGAGTTTGTCTGCCTGTTTGTTTGTCTGTCTGTCATCAAGATAACTCGAAAGGCTATGGACGGATCTTTACAAAATTTTCAGAGATTATTAGGCATGTTAGGAAGAATAGATGAGTGACTTTTGATGAAGATCCGTTCTATCGTTTGTTTGTTTTTCTGCCTATTTATTCTTGTTAGCATGACTCAAAAAATTAGGGACGGATCTTTATGAAAATTTTAGGAATTATTTGGAGCTTTAGTTGGCGCAAATGATTATGTTTATCTGTTTTTTTTCCATTTGTTGGTTGTTTGTTTGTCTCTGCGATTGGTTTTATGCTTGTCAGAACATAACTGCAAGCTTTTTGGACGGATATTCATTAAATTATGAGAAATCGTTAAAAATGCTATCAGGCACAAATGATTAAATATTGGCGATGATCGGTTGGTCCGTTTGAGTGTTTGACTAATGTTTACGAAAATATTGACCAGAACATGACTTAAAAAGTGACGGACAGATCTTCAACAAAATTGCAGAACTCTTCATTACTATCAAGAGGCACAAATGACCTAATTTTGATAACGATGAAGAAGAAATCCTAGTTTTAGGACCAATCTACATTTATCGTTAACGTTGCCTTGCCTGGCGGAGGTACGCGCCCTCAGAGTGCTCTAGTTTTAATCAAGGTACCGATACGTTTCTACATTTTTTCTACTTCACACAAAATATTCAAGTTAGGAGTCTAAAATCTTACATTCATTGCCCCCTCGTGCAGCGCTGACGGTCCAACATCATTAATCAAACACCAAACTTATGGCGATGTTTGAAGTTTTCCTTCCTGAGAGACTTCCCTGCTCATTGCTATTCATTAAGGACTTTTTTTCTAGAGCATGGAAGCTACCAACGTCTCAGAGCCGATGTAGTTAGCGCACTCTAGATTTTTGCCTTATTTTTTTATAATGCAAGGCAGCGAAGAGCGTTTCAAGTCAATGTAGTTAACAGACTATGTTTTCTCGCCTGTCTTTTTAAAAGCAAGGAAATTGAAAACAAAAGCGAGTTTTTGCACTTAGCTAACTAAGTCTTCTTGTGTTTCATTTATAAATTGAGATTAGATAACTGGCAGTAGACGCACCAACGGCCCCATTCGCAGAGAGTATCCTGGACTCACGCTCCTGCCCTCTATGAGCAAATGCCGTTAAGTCAGAATCATTTAGATATCTGAGGAAAAAAAATTAGTCAATGAGATGATGATGCATGCACTATTAGTTAAGGTACAGCAGACCCTCGAGAACTCATAGATATTCAGTCAATTGGGGCATGAAAGATACTGGGTTAGGGTTTTCTGTAATGATGTGGCCGTTAAGAGTTGGCAAATCACTTAGAACTTCGTAGCTGTCGAGGGTGTTGCTCCCTGTGTTTATCAATGCGATTTTCAACGGGTTGACTGCCCCTGCACCTACAACTTTGGAGCGGAGTCAAATGCAAACGTTCACTATTGAGTACGGAAATAACTACTGGCTTACAATACTTCTTCGATCTCGATGTTTGAGTATTGAGCCGTAGTGTTGAAGGCAATCATCAATGTCTCAGTCAGAAAGCCTCGTTGTGGGCATATCGCTAAATCCATTCACGTACTTAAATATTTCTGTTACTTGCCTTTTGTGTCGTCTTTCTGCGCGAGTGATGAGTTCGACTTCCTATAAGTGATGCTTGTATGGCATATTTTGCAGCTGAGTTATTAATTTTGTTGCATTACGCTGGATTCTTTATCTTTATTGATACCTTTGCACTGATGTGGCGACCAGAAATGAACAGGAAACTAAATTTTGGCGCACTGGTGCTTTGCGCTAAAACTTTCAGGTATGAATTCCAGTACTCTGCTTTCCATTTTGATCTATAATTTACATTTAACTAACCTCGACATGTCCCCCACTATGACTTTCTCTCTGGCAACCATTACTTTCTCCACGACCTCCACGATAACGGCCTACATGACCTCCTCCTTACCCCTACATGACCTCTACAATAATGGTCATTCATGTTCTTCACAATAACCTTCTCCCTGACCACCATTACCCTTTTCTTGACCTCTACCATAACCCCCTTCCATTAGCTGCACTGTAGCCACTTATAAGACATTCACTAAAATCTCCACTGCAACCCTCTCCATGACATCCAGAGAATACCTTTCTATGACCCCGACCCCCGGCGCAACCCTCTGAGTGACATCCTCAAAAATACTTTCCATTACATCCCCTATAACCTCCACCATGCCGTCCACTATAACACCTTCCATAATCCCCGCTTTAAATAGGCTCATTAACTCCACCATAACTCCTCCAATGACCTTTATTGTAACCCTTTCCATGACCCCCACTTTAACCTCATTTATTCCTCCACCGTGGTCGCTTTCATTACCTACATCACAGACCCTTCTCTGATCTCCACTATAACCCCTTCCATGACCTCCACAATCCACCCTAACTCCTTTCATGACCTCCACTGTAACCCCTTTCATACATCTACCGTAGTCCCTTTATTACCTCCAGTATTACCCCTTCAATAATCTCTACTGTAAACTGTAATCTCTTCCATGACCTCTATCGTAACCCCTTTTACGATTTTCACTGAAACCCCTTTCATACCTCCACCGTGTCCCATTTCATACCTCGACCGTATCCCCTTTCATTACCTCCACCATAACCCCTTCCCTGACCTCCACCATAACGCCCCAATCGTCTCCTCCGCCAAAGTCTTCGCTTCTTATTCCGATGCAAATGAACTTCACCGAACTTTCTGGTATTTCCAATAAAACAGTTGATAAAAAAACTGCTGCTTTGAAAATGATCTCAAAATTCGGAGCC
>LQNS02278156.1:226818-239632 GCA_001587735.2 Parhyale hawaiensis
TTTTTCTTGTACTCGGCATCCAAAGTGGGGAATAGTATTCTATTCTCGGAAGGATTAATTGCTTCCATAGTGTGAGCATTACATCTATTTCGCGTGACGAGAAAGTTCGTAAAACCCATCCGCTCCATCTTTTTCCCACAGCGATAACTCTAGCAATATGTTCTTCGAACGTAGCATCGTCTAGCATTCTCACTACGAGGTCTCTTAAAACTGTCTTTCTCTCAATGTCATGCCCATCGCTGGTGGTATATTGCGTGGATTCAAAGAGTGGTTGATTTTTTCCGTATCTTAGCAGTTCAAATTTGGCTCCATTAAAGGTCATATTATTTCTTACTGACCATTGGTAGATACTTTTCAAATCTCGTTGCACAGATAGCACGTCGTCCACAGATTGCACAGCAGCTAGTATTCGTGTATCGTCAGCTAATGACGAGGGTACCGCATAGTTACAGCCGGACCCCATGTCATTGATCATGATGAGGAAGACAACAGGTCCAAGCACGGTGCCCTGTGGTACTCTACTGAGTACCGGCTGTCTGGATGACACTTTGTTGTTGACACTCACACTTTACGTTCTATTTGATAGGAATGCTTCAAGTCACCGAAGGCATTTTCCACGGATACCAATGCGGGAAAGTTTCAACAATATGATTCCGTGGTCAATCTTGTCAAAAGCCTTAGTAAAATCTAAGTAGATTACGTCCACATTATTTCTTTGGCACAATGTCTCTACGATGGGGTCATAATGCTCCAACAATTGTGAAGTAGTGGAACGTTTATGTCGACAACCGTGTTGTTTTGATGTGAGTAGTTCATTACTCTCTAGATGGTGCACTAGGTGACATACCGGACCCATTGTATTTCTGTTTTAACAGTGTCTACGTCTATACTGCTGATATACAATGCTCGTACATAAAGTGAAAATAATATTTTTGATAATAGTGTTTTTGTTAACACTAGCTACTTATATACTGGACACGAAAAGAAAGATATTATACATATTTAGAGAATAGTGTCCATTGATACTTATGAGACTCACACTTATATACAGAGAAAACATTTCTGATAACAGTGTCAAAATAAATACTACTGGCATTCTAGACTCCTACTGATTTATAATAAGATTCTTTAAAATTTTGAAAACAGCGTCTAGTGCAATGCGGACTCTTATATGAAGATATTATAATTACTGACAATATTAAAAGTGAGCACTTCGAAAGTCTGGTCTGCTCTACGTTCTTCTATGGCACTCAACCACTTTGCACAGCTGCTATCTGTTATCTGAAAAGGAAAAATAGGAAACGCTCAAACTCTGATGGAACGTAGATGGCTCATCTCATTTTTTGACTCCGCTATAACAGCTGTCGATGGTGGACCGGAGTTGATTAATTTCCCTCTCATTGCCGAGCGAAAAGAAATAAATGCTCGCCTCGTTTGTTACACAGCTGTAAGGCTACTGAGCCTAAATAATTGTTCGTCTTGTTCGTTACACAGCTGACGGGCTACTGCGCCTAAATAACTGTTCGTCTTGTTCGTTACACAGCTGACGGGCTTCAGCCCCTAAATAATTGTTCGTCTTGTTCGTTACACAGCTGACGGGCTACTGCGCCTGAATAACTGTTCGTCTTGTTCGTTACACAGCTGACGGGCTTCAGCCCCTAAATAATTGTTCGTATTGTTCGTTACTCAGCTGACGGCTACTGCGCCTAAATAACTGTTCGTCTTGTTCGTTACACAGCTGACGGGCTTCAGCCCCTAAATAATTGTTCGTCTTGTTCGTTAACCAGCCGACGGGCTACTGCTCCTTCATAATTGTTCGTCTTGTTCGTTACACAGCTGACGGGCTACTGCGCCTAAATAATTGTTCGTCTTGTTCGTTACACAGCTGACGAGCTTCAGCCCCTAAATAATTGTTCGTCTTGTTCGTTACACAGTTGACGAGCTATAGCACCTAAATAAGTGTTCGACTTGTTCGTTACGCAGCTGATGAGCTCCAGCGCCTAAATAATTGTTCGACTTGTTCGTTACACAGCTGACGGGCTTTAGCCCCTAAATAATTGATCGACTTGTTCGTTACACAGCTGACGCGCTACTGCGCTTTAATAGTTATTCGTATTGTTCGTTGCACAATAAATAACGGGCTGCTTCGCCTAGATAATGTTCGTCTTGTGCACAGATGACGAGCTCTTTCGCCTCTATACTTCAACGATTATTAAAAGATAATAAAGGACCAAAGTAGCTTCTCTAGTGTTTCTTGATTCTTGAAAAAAGTTAACCTTATTAGCTACCTGGTGAGACAAAAAAAAAAAAAAAAAAAAAAAAANCAAAAAAAGGAAGCAAAGAACGTAACGTCCTTTGCTTCCTGAAAAAAAAAAAAAAAAAAAAAAAAAACACCTCCAGCCGTAGCGTCTGTCAGCCAGTATCGTTTTGCAGAACTTTTTCTAGATTCTACTGCCAGCAATATTTAACTTACTTTCAAGCATTCAATATGCTAGTACCAGACACAGGAAATACATAATAGAATATCGGAAGAAAATGAATAACAAAGCTGGAAAATAAAAATAAATAAACTAAGCTTTAAACATTTTTCGAAAGCTTTTCACAATCATACCATTCTGAGGAGTCTGAATGTGTCGTACGGAACCGAGTTTAGGATTTTTATCGATTCAGCCACTAACGAAGAGGGTGAACTTCAGATTCAACATCTGGTCCTGGTCAAAGCGATACCAGGCACAACTTGCCTCTTTATTTACAAGGACGCCGCAGATATTCTTTCTGAAGTAGCGACTTAATAAAGCGCTTCGCCCTCTTATTTTGGGCGACATGCAAATTTGAGCGACCCCTTCGGCTTGCCCTCTGGTGCCTCAGGGAGAGTCTTTTAAAGTTTTAGGGCGAGGTATTGCAAAGCAAAAGGCTTAAATCGGGTTGTTTTATAGGCAGACCACAGGTCGCTACAGCGAAGGCTTACCTCTTTTGTTTCAAGCAATATGTTCATTGTTATTAAAGCACTAAAATAAACATATTTATGAGATTCTACGAGTAGGTGTGGTGAATGTGGATCTTCCGTATCCTGCTTGTTTTCATGTGGTGATGGTGTCGCTTCCTTTAGTTTATCTTTTGTGGTGAATTGCCCAGCATTTTATGCTACTCGATTTTTCTTCCCGTACCTAACAAAGATTGTCATCACTATTACCTCTTCCAAGCAGGTTATATTTTTGATGAGGTTTTGCTGACTATCTGAAAGTAACATACTTCAAGAAGTTAAGGACGGATCTTCACAAAACTTACATGAGCAGTTGAATCCGTGCGTGTCAGATAACTAAATTCTGCTAATGATCTTCCTGTCAGTTTGTTTGAGTGACTACCAATCTGGCTTTGAGCATTACGTTGCTTGGCAAAGGTCCACGTTTCCGGAGTGCTGCTCTATTTATATACTGCTTCCAATGCTGGGAAAATTGCTAATTGTATTCAATATAGTGTGTAAATGTGCGGAAACTACAGATCGTCAGCAGTCATAACTTTACCTAGTGGAACAGGAGCCGGAGTTGACATAAGTCAACGCCACTTCACTTGATTCGTTCGAAAACTCACACAGGTACCCTGGTCTCGACCCGTTGATTCTAATTCCACCAAGAGACCCTTAATCGCTTACATGCGAGACATCAAAAGTCTCAAGCTTAGGCTGTAAAATGGAGTGCAATTCAATCAATCTTGATTGAAAATAAATGTTACATGTAACGTAACATCATTACCAAGTCTATATCTAAGCACTTCTAAGTGCTTTTTCCGAAAAAGAACTATAAAACACTACAAAATAGCTACACCTTAGACCACTAGACTATGTTGTTACTAATTCAAAGAGACGAAGCCAAAGTTGCTGAATGCAGTTCCGGACAAGTCAAGTTGGCTTGGCTTTGATTGACTTTGAAGACGCAGTCAAACGAACCCTAACATTCTTTCTGCACTGATAGCTCCCTACCGTTCTGGTGCTGTGCAAGTACTTCATACTTACGTTTACTCTCTCCAGAGCTGTTACAAGCCTTCTTCCTCTACTTATAGTGTCCACGCCTTTCCTTTCATACTATTCAGAGCTACTACAAGCCTTCATCCTCTACTTATAGTGTCCACGCCTCTTCTTTCATACTTTCCAGAGCTGTTACAAGCCTTCATCCTCTACTTATAGTGCCCACGCCTTTTCTTTCATAGTTCCCAGAGCTGTTACAAGCCTTTATCCTCTACTTATAAAGTGTCTACGCCTTTACTGTCTTACATTCCAGAGTTGTTACAAGCCTTCATCCTCTACTTATAGTGTCCACGCCTTTACTTTCATACTTTCGAGAGCTGTTACAAGCCTTCATCCTCTATTTATAGTGTCCACGCCTTTTCTTTCATACTTCCCAGAGCTGTTACAAGCCTTTATCCTTTACTTATAAAGTGTCTACGCCTTTACTTTCTTACATTCCAAAGTTGTTACAAGCCTTCATCCTCTACTTATAGTGTCCACGCCTTTTCTTTCATATTTCCCAGAGCTGTTACAAGCCTTCATCCTCTTATTATAGTATCCACGCCTTTTCTTTCATACTTTCCAGAGCTGTTACAAGCCTTCGTCCTCCACTTATAGTGCCCACGCCTTTTCTTTCATACTTTCCAGAGCTGTTACAAGCCTTCGTCCTCTACTTATAGTGTCCACGCCTTTTCTTTCATACTTTCCAGAGCTGTTACAAGCCTTCGTCCTCTACTTATAGTGTCCACGCCTTTTCTTTCATACTTTCCAGATCTGTTACAAGCCTTCATCCTCTACTTATAGTGTCCACGCCTCTTCTTTCATACTTTCCAGAGCTGTTACAAGCCTTCGTCCTCTACTTATAGAGTGTCCACGCCTTTACTTTTATACTTTCCAGAACTGCTACAAGCCTTCGTCCTCTGCCTCAGCAGGTTCTCCACATCAGCATTTGTTTGTTGCTATTTCCTAAGTCCAGAGCTGACCACACCTGACCTTCATTCCAGTTCTATTCGCCACAAGTTAACGTTTCCTCTCGCTTAATTTTTTTACAGCTGAAGAACCAGCGGCCATGCAGACGAGCAGCAGTAACAGATGTATAGACCCGCACACAATAACGCTGCTGATTACGCTGAGTCAGCTGGCAGCTGTATCTGTGGTCAGCACAGCCCCAGAATACATTTTATCCAGAACTTCAGTCCTGTTACTGGTATCGCTAATTATACATATTATTGTTAAGAACGTAAGAAATGCTGCTATTTTTTCTGTAGAACTTTACGCGCTGTTGAAGCTCATTGTAAAAAGTGTACATGTTTTTTCAATTTTTTCCGTCAAGGATATTTTCATGAGGTACATTTGTAAATATTCCCTAATACGTGTTCTTATATCGCTCAATAATACCTTGTCAGAGGGCCTAGAGAACATGGTTGTTTAAAGGAGAAAAAAAAATCCATGTCTTCTCATGTTTGATGTCTTGATATTTTTGTTACTTATTAGGGTAGATAGTAACATAATAAATAAAAATAAATTCATCGCAGGATGTGTTCACTGTTTTTTAGGGAAGATAGTAGCAGATCAAATTCGTCGCAGGATGTGTTCACTATTCTTTGCAAGGATTTTTATCGGTTCCCTTTCTCTTCCTTATAACAGAAGGTCAGAGGTCAAATATTCCTATGATATTTGTCTTAGATGACTTCTCTTTTCTTGCCAATAATAGAAGCATGGCTAGTAGTCATATTTATCTTGCTTCTGTCGTAAAAATAAGAGATAAAAATTTAAATCAGATAACGTATATTTTCGTTAATGTCGTAAAAATTTTAAGTGAAAACAAAAAAGGGTTTATCGTTGCTCTATGAAAACCTGAAGCTACTGTAAGCTCAAGCTATTTCTCAATGCAAATTTGCGACAAAAACGGCATATAATATCAACGTACTGCACAACCATCTCAGTTGCATTAATGTTTCACAGTTATTAACAGGAACGCTGAGTACATCTGCTAAATTCCCATGCATGGTTCCATTGCTGATTCATCAACCATCTCAGTTGCATTAATGTTTCACAGTTATTAACAGGAAAGCTGAGTACATCTGCTAAATTCCCATGCATGGTTCTATTGATGATTCATCAACACTTAAAAGTAATGGACGGATATTCATGAAATTTAGATAAGTTGTTGGGTTTATTTCAGAGAGTAAATGATCTGTTTGTTCGCTTATTAGCTTGCCGCTGTGTTTGATTTTATGTTTGTTAGGGCAATAATTAAAAAATATTAATGGATCTTTATGAAATTTTCATGAATTGTTAGTAATGTTATAAGACATAATTGATTAAATTTTGGTGATGATCAGTAGGTCCGTATGTGTGTTTGACTAATGTTTGTTTTAAAGTTTGTTAGCGTAATAACTCAGAAAATATGGATGGATCTTTATGAAATTTTCTGGAATTCTTAGTAATGTTAAAAGATGTAATTGAATAAATTTTAGTGATAATCGGTTGGTCCGTTTGTGTGTTAAACTAATGTTTGCTGAAATGCTTGTTAGCGCAATAACTCAAAAATTATTGATGGATTTTTAGGAAATTTTCTGGAATTGTTAATCATGTTGAAAGACACAATTATTTTAATTTTGGTGATAATCGGTGAGTCCTTTTGTGTGTTTGACTAATGTTTGTTTGCAGCATAACACAAAAAGTTATGAACGGATCTCCAAGAAAATTACGGACAATGTTAACATTATTAAAACTCACAAGTGATCAGATTTCTGTGCTGATATAAATGAAATTATGGTTTCAGAGCTGATTTGAATTTTTCGTTACCGTTGCCTTGCTTGGCGGAGGTATGCACTCTCAGAGTTTTCTAGTTTATACAGTTACAATCCAGTTCATGTTCCCATCATAACTTCACCATTACTCGCATACTCATCCTATGCTTGCCATTCTTTGACTTATTTGTCTCTCGTCATATCTTCACTTTCCTTTTTCATAGTCATGTTCCCTCCACTGTTTCGCTCATACGTATTATCATAACCTTCATTAGGTTTCCATTATTATTTCACTAATAGATACGTAGTCATTGTCGAAACTTGCTTTACTTTTACTGTTATATTACGGTCCTATAGAGTGAACGGAGCTATGATTACGCATATATCACGGTTTAATTAATCGCTCCATAACTGCTTCAGTATTATATACAAATTGATTGTGCCATTGATGGTCCCACGATTGCATCACTGTCAATCATGAATTCATGGTCCCATTCCCTTACACGGTATCATCATTGTTTTACTCTATCAGTCATATAGTCCATTAATGGATGTTTGCATGTTGCTCTTATAAGCATGGTTATATTGTTTAGATAATTACTCATACTCATAGATACTCAACCCCATCCATGATCCCTCATCGTCTCACTACTTACCATTATTCACGTAGATATACTCCTGGTTCCGTTTCTTGTTTCGTTAATGCTTCATTATGATTCGAGTATTGATAGTCACCTTTGGTCCCACCATTACATCACCGTCACTCACATGTTCATGGTCCCATTATTACTTCGCTGTTACTCTCTTATTAATGTCCCACTTGGTCCCTTCATTACTTCACTGTTACTCACGCATTCATCCTCTCGTCTACCGGAGAACAGAGAAGACATCCTTTATTAAATAGGTGTGTGGCACAGACTGAGAGGGTCTCACAATCTGTCATGTGTTTTCATTCAACAAAGAAGAGCTTTCATTAGTGTAACCTGGTCTTTGGTGGGAATGCTGAAAAGTTGGTGGGCCGAATTAGGACCTTTCCCAATTTCGTGTGGTTGTCTCTTCTAGATATTAAAGCATTTATGATTGTAACCTTGCGTAGGTGGAACGGCCAACAACTTCTTGGCTTGTCGCTTATAAATTTTTTGTAAAGTTGTAACATTTACGGCTGTAATTTTTTGGATACATGTGACTGAGAATGTATGGAGCGGTATTTTCTACTGTTTTTCTGATAAACCGATGTATTTATCTACGATTTTTTGTGGGTGGAACTGCTGAATTCTTCATGACAGTTTTTTATCGGTGCGTGTATGTGTGTTTTTTTTAAGTGAAGAATTTATTAATGTTGTAACATCCAAATGGTGGCTGAAAATTCAATAAATGACTGGGAATTGTAATAAACTGCAGGTCTTATCTTCTTGGAGGAAAAAATTAGCATTTATTCCAGTGGCCTTCTGGGGAAAGGAGTTCTGTAGAATTCTGTTGAACCAGATAAAATCAAGTAAAGTCTGTGTTTAAATTTCATCAATATCTTCTCATTCAAATTTCTTCCTTTCTCAAGGTGCTTATTAACACGAGGTCTTAAACATGGTCTGGTCACTGCTTCGCTATTATTCGCACATTCATGGTTATAATATTCGCCCATTCTTAGACCCATTCATGGTAATGTCATTCCTGGAATATTGGGTACTTGAGTTGACCAGTATTTCAAATTCGCTCTTCACATCAACAGACCTCTTGGAATTACTATATCAAACTCTTGTCTTTAGTTGCTATCGTCAGCGCAGCGCCTTGGTGATATTCCCTGCTTTTTCAAAAATCGTAGTATAATGGATCAGACCAGCGTGGCTGTGGATGAAGCAACGTCACAAACGGAAATTCCAGTAGCAAAGTTTTCTTCACAGTACAGAAAGGGGAGTACTCTGACAAAATTTGGGTGCTTGTGACGTATGCAGCAGTGAGCCATTCACAAGTACCACAGCTTCTCAGTCAGCATTGACGTGCGGAGGTGAGTGGTTACGTTGCACACAGCTCCCGGTCCTACTGCCTTACTCTTAGGAAAAGCTGTACAATAAACTAGCTAGTACAATGATATATGACTTAATAGATATACCACTGCCAACAGTAATGTCTCAGTAACTGAGATAATCACGAAACGGCGGTTTTTTGGGGCATATTTTATTAGGAAAACAGTTGGGCGAACGATCGCACTGGGAACCTTGCCAGCTGTGAATTGCCCGTTGCTCTCGTAACTCTGCCAGCTCTGCAAGTGTCAGTGACGCGTAGCAGTCAGTTGGGTGTGGCCCTGTTAACCCCTCTGTTTGCTTTTACTCTCCCTTTTTCTGTACTGCGGTTTTCTTTCTAATGGCTGTTGAGACGACAGTCAAACGAACGGGGTTCCTCAGCTTAGCGTCCAAATTTGTTACTGTGTTCGTCTGAACTGCTAATCTGAAGAGATAGAGGAATTTTCCTAGCGATGCACGCTTAGCAAGCTAATGATGCCGTTATGGGCAGATTCACACGACAGTCAAATGTTGTGTTGTCTCCGTTAATGGACTGCATTCTACGCTGTGCTCTTAAATCTCAACAGTGCATTTAACCAGAAAAATTGTTAAAACTTTTGACTGTCAAGTTAGCGGGTCTGCTTCAGCATCGAAAGTCTCGGATTTTTCGGCAAACATAGAATGAACTAAAATTTAGAAATTATAAACTATTCTGCTGTTACTCGGACACAGGAAAGCATTAGGACAATTATTAACTGATAGAATTGGTTCTTTAAACTGTCGTGGGAAACTCCTTTAACATCAGCTGTGTTTACTAAATCTTTTATAGACACATGGTGACTTTACAGGGATACACTAAAATATTTGGAGTTTGAGTTGGCAGAACACGTTCATTTGACTATCGTGCGAAGTCGTCTAAACGAACACGCCTAATCAATGAAGGAGATAGTATTGATATCGGACTCGTGACAGCACAGATGTAAGGCCAGCAGTAGTTCATGACGAGGTGTGTGACCATCACAGCATGGACGTCACAAAAGGCAGGCTGATCATGAAATTTCCCATCTTAAAAACAAACAAACAAACCTAACGTTGACCCAGGGAGCACCTGCATGGGTAAGAGAGACGTTACAAAAGGAACACCGATTATGGATCATAAAAATGCCTAAGATTGGCCAATGTAAGTTTTTATTATTCTCATGACGTCACTAAAGGTAGTCTAGTAGTGAAATTCTCCGTACATGGCATAAGCCTAACACTGACTCATAGAGCTCAGCGTTATGGGGATAGACGTCACAGCAGGAAGACCAGTTGAGATTCCTGGAAAAGTGTAACATAGGTCAGTGCTATAATTTCATTTCCATATTCAACCAGTAGGTATGTTCGCCACATCATGAATAAGCCGCTCTTTGTAATGACCTCACCTCCTTGCCGTGCTATTTTTGTTCTACTGACTCACATATTTTATGGCAGGGAAAATTGAGAATTTGATACGATCGGAAATAAGCGCCTGGTGCTAGCAGCGCCAGAGATTTATGGCAGTGCCAGAGATACTGTAACGCTGCAGAGATGAACGGCGGTCGGAGATGGATGTCATATATGGTAGGAAGGAGAAGCTGTTTCGGGGCATCCGCTGCTAAAGTAAGTTGGTGTTTGAGAGCTGTTATATGTGAGACATGTTATATGTGAGACATGTTATATGTGAGACATGTTATATGAGAGACATGTTATATGTGAGACATGTTATAGGAGAGACATGTTATATGTGAGACATGTTATATGAGAGACATGTTATATGTGAGACATGTTATATGTGAGACATGTTATATGTGAGACATGTTATATGAGAGACATGTTATAGGAGAGACATGTTATATGTGAGACATGTTACATGTGAGACATGTTATATGTGAGACATGTTATATGTGAGACATGTTATATGTGAGACATGTTATATGTCAGACATGTTATATGTGACACATGTAATATGTCAGACATGTTATATGTGACGCATGTAATATGAGAGACATGTTATATGTGAGACATGCAAGGACGTATGGGTGAGTGTTTGCTATTACAACGGAAAAGGTGTGTGTGTATATGTGTGTGTTTATCGATGTGCTAGCTAATTTTTCCTGGTGAGGAAGGCAGCTCACACACTAATTATCTTGATGGCTAGGTACATCGAGGGCGCAGGCGGTAAAAGGCTAAGCGTCTTTTAGCTAAATTAAAATTATTTATTGAGGACAAGCAGGCGGCTGTATTTCTATTTGTTTTAAGCCTAGCATGAAATTTTTTCATTTGCGCAAGATAAGTAACTATATTGCATCGAAGAGGTTTATTTTCTTGAACTATGTAGTATAAAAAATAGATGCTTTGAATAGATCTATATTTGTGAACGCTGAATGAAAATGGGAATTAAAGAAGAGCTGAATGTGTGATTGTCAAAATTTTTAAAATATGACATCGAAAACGGGCTGTTATTTTGCATCAACTATTAGGCGCATACAGTATACTAGATAAAGAATATAAAACCGGAGTAAGAAAAATTCCTATGAGCAAATGTATTAGTAAATAAAGCGATCAAAAGAACAGTAAATAATTTGTATTGGCAATCATTCATCGTTTGGAGTTCGGGTCCATCACTAACATTACCATCCTCTGTTCTTTGCTGCCAAAACATAAAACCAGATAATGAAATATTTTCTAGTCGCGGTAGTAGAAAGCTTGGGGTGATCTAGTCTTTTCTAGTCTTCCCAAACGCGCATGACATAATCTGCCTCTTCACTTTGGGATTCTTACAGACCTTGCTCTGTACGTTGCGTAGAATCGTTCCGAGCTTAATTTAATTCTTCTGGGCCCTACTATTATTATCGGCGCTCGAATATCCAGCTTTCTTAATTCTATACTGGGGCGATTCGTGACAAATATTGGTGGTAGCTTATCGTGATATGGATGTCATCCGTTGCTCACTCCATTAATTACTGTGGGTGCTAATTCGAGGTTCAAATATCCACCACTTTTACATCCATATTAGTGATTTGTGACAAATCTTGCGTAGTGTAAACATCACCCATCCTAAATATTCTATTTCAACGTATGGGTGTTAATTCGAGACTAGAAAATTTCCCCCTTTCTTAACTCCAAAGTAGGTGATTCGTGACAAATCTATATTGGTAGCATCTAAATTGCGTCGTAGTATGAACATTATATTGACTCATTCCTATTATTTCCCATGTGTGTTCATTCGAGGCTCGAATATCCACCTATCTTTAATTCCGGGCTGACTAGATAAATAGCAGCTAATAATGGGTCCAATCATCACAATATCTAGGTGTGATGAAGGACTGCAGGTGTATCAGACCGCCAGCTCTCACCACGCAAGTGTGTAGGAAGAGTGATGGAAACTAAAGAGGATGAAAGCGTGTTGGCATTAAAGCAGAACACGTATTTACGCAACATGTCTTGCAGTGTTCGTCATAAACAGATGTAAAGTGCTACTTGACCCTGCAAGTCGCTCGATTAATAAAACAACAGTTTCAGTCATGTGAGAAGCGAGTAGGAACTTGTGCTCCCTAGGAAACAGTCAAACAATAGATTGGCCCATCATGGCTTAGTCATTCTAGTACGAGGAACGTGACCTAGCAATGAGAATGTGATAGGCCTAATAGAGAGTGACCTCGCAATGAAAATGTGATCGGTTTACTAGAGTGTGACCGAGCAATGAGAATGTGATCGGTTTACTAGAGTGTGACCTAGCAATGAAAATGTGATCGGTTTACTAGAGTGTGACCGAGCAATGAGAATGTGATCGGTTTACTAGAGTGTGACCTAGCAATGAGAATGTGATCGGTTTACTAGAGTGTGACCTAGCAATGAGAATGTGATCGGTTTACTAGAGTGTGACCTAGCAATGAGAATGTGATCGGTTTACTAGAGTGTGACAGAGCAATGAGAATGTGATCGGTTTACTAGAGTGTGACCGAGCAATGAGAACGTGATCGGTTTACTAGAGTGTGACCGAGCAATGAGAATGTGATCGGTTTACTAGAGTGTGA
>LQNS02278156.1:271690-301350 GCA_001587735.2 Parhyale hawaiensis
CACGGAGGCTGTCAACAACACGGCCAGCGACTCGACAGATCGCTGAGCTTGCAAGGCACTGTATTGCCGATATTACGTAAGCTGCAGCGGGACACTTGACTGCTCTCACAGTACTTTTTACTTTCAGTATTAGTAGAACCAATCTGACGCGTGTAACCTACTTTATATTAGTGTGCACCCATTATTTAATCTACTGTTACATGCAATCATCAACCAGCAAAGACCCATTGGCACATTACCGAGACTTATATACTTCATACAGCAATGTCGGTAACCATCTTTTAATACAGGGTAGACAATTACAACCATCCTGGCATGGATATCGCCAGCCCCCGGCAGCTCCATTTATGTTCAGTATTTTTGGTAATAGTCAATGCAACGTTATTATTCCTTTCCTTTCTTTTCGTTCTACACGTGCGATGCATTTAACTGATATGCATAGAATCAACGGCCATCCTCTGGCGAACGAATAAATTTTACTTATTCACTTAAAATAATTGTACAGCACTTTCTAAAACCGTCACTTCATGCTATAAGCAATGATAAATAAACAAACGGATAAGAAATTTTATCTTCAGTTTTGGCCGTATGTTTGTGTAGCGTATTACATAATCCAGAAGCGTCCGAACCGTATATGAAATATAAAATTTCTGGCATAGAGCGTTTCAGCAGCGCCACCTCACTCCACGCAGGCAATAACATGGATCTTTTTATATCAATTTTTCTCTTCGTAGTTGTATAATATATAATCGAAAATACAAATCTTCTCGTGCATAAAAATAAAGGTATGCTCGTGTAGAGCTGTGTAGAGCTGTAGAGCTATTTGAAACTGTGTGGAACGGCATGGAACTGTCTAAAACTGTGTGAAACTGGAAGGAACGGCATGGAAGTGTCTAAAACTGTGTGAAACTGGAAGGAACGGCATGGAAGTGTGAAGTGCATGAAACCATGTTGAGCTACTTGGAACCGTGTAGAATTGCATACAACTGTGTGGAACTGTGTGACTCTGTAAGGAACTGCATGGACCTGTGAAAAATTATATGGAACTGCACTGAACAGTGTAGAACTATATCGAACTGTGTGGAACTGTGTAGAACTGTATGGAACTACATGAAACTACATAGAATTGTATGGAATTGTATAGAACTGTATGGAAGTGTGTAGAACTGTGTGGAACTGTGCAAAACTGCATGGAACTGTGTAGAACTGTATGAAACTGTGCAGATCAGTGTGGAACTGTGTGGAACTGTTCAGAACTGTATGGTGCTGTGTAGAACTGTATGGGACTGTGCAAAACTGCATGGAACTGAGTAGAACTGTATGAAACTGTGCAGATTAGTGTGGAACTGTTCAGAACTGTATGGTACTGTGTAGAACTGTATGGGACTGTGTAGAACTGTATGGAACTGTCTAGAACTGTGTGGAACTGTTTAGAAGAGTGTAGAACGATATAGAACTGTGTAAAACTGTGTGGAACTGTTTAGAACTGCATGGTTCTGTGTAGAACTGTATGGTACTGTGTAGAACTGTGTAGAACTATGTGAAACTATGAAGAACTGGGTGGAACTGTGCAGAGCTGTGTGGAACTGTGTAGAACTGTATGGAACTATGTAGAACTGGGCAGAACTGTATGGAACTGTGTAGAACTGTGTGGAACTGTATGGAACTATGTAGAACTGTATGGAATTATGTAGAACTATGTGGAACTGTGTAGAACTGTGTGGAATTGTGTAGAACGGCATAGAGCTCTGTGGAACTGTGTAGAACTGTATGGCACTGTGTAGAGCTGTATGGAACTGTGTAGAGCTGTGTGGAACTTCACAGAACTGTATGGAAGTGTAATTCCGTTTTCTGTTTTTGTCCATGGCTCTGTATTTTTTCTATGTTCGCACTATAATTTCAAATGCTTATAGGAAATGCATCGTTTTCTAGGATTGTTTTGTTTTAGACTTGATATTTGATTCGTTGTAGTGTATAAAATTTTCGTTTATTGTTTTGCAGAATTTGCTGAAGATGGACTGTCTGTCCGAAACGTTCAATTTTATCAAAGGATGAATTCAAGTATCTTAATAAAATGACTTTACGATTAGCGATTTTCGCCTTGCTCTTTATTTGAAGAATTAGAAGCATTAATGCTGATGTAATTTTAGAAGTGTGTAGATCTGCGTGGAACTGTGTAAAACTGTGTGGAACTGTGTAGAACTGTATGGAACTGTGTAGAACTGCGTGCAACTGTGTAGAACTGTATGGAACTATGTAGAACTGTGTGGAACTGTGTAGAAAGTACGGCAACGTATATATGAAACTGTGCAGATCCCTAAATTAACCCTCATTTTTAGCCCGACCTACCCATAGGCGTTTATTTGGAAATGTTGTGGCTATTGAGTCACGTTGAAATAATTCCTACATACACAGTAATTTAGGAAATCTGTTTTTTGCATGGTGCTCACCGCCTTAGGTATTTATACGGGAATTGCAACGGAACCTCCTATCGGTCGGCGGTAGCAAACATCGTAATTGCTTCAACGTCGCTGGTCGCCTTATGTAAATAGAAATTTTAATTTTCCAGTTGTTGGTTGTTGACTGAGAAGCTGTGGAGGTGAAGCAGAAAAGATGTTTTTCATTAGACGCTGATTGATTTGTTGCAGATGGCAAAGAAAATGGTTTAGTTTTTTTAATAGATAAAAACTAGGGAATGATATTCGGAAATCCTGCGGTAGAAGTAAAGGCCTCTTCTCTCTAAAAGGTGATGGTGAGCGAGTTAGAAATTCAGCGAAATGTTAATAAGGCTTTACTGCCAGATAGAGAAAATTGATTCCCGGAACTGGAATGGAGAGTTTATTATAGATGCTTCACTCTTTTGCTGGTTTATTAAATGTATCCAATTGAACATACTGCATCACATTCACAACAAATTTTCACTCTTTTAGACATTTGGTGTTCTCCAGAAGTATCTTTCCAGGGTTTCAAAGAAATACCTATGAGGACGACAGGAGATATATCTATATTCCTGTGTAGTGTGTATAAAGTAATCTTAAAAACACTATCTTATGGCAAATTACAAAAAAGGAATAAAATTCGACACAAACTAATATTAAAATTTGACGTTTCGGGAATTTTATACCCATCATCAGAAACCTAATAAAATCTTCTAAGGATGCCTAACAAAAGTTTTATTTAAGAAGGCCTAAGTTGCGAGAGTGCTAGCAGGGTGGGACCTAGAGGGCGAATGACCACGGGGCGCTATGGGGTCCTCATATAAGCGTCGAGCGGCACGGGAAGCGGAGGAAAAACGGGCGAGTGCAGTCGGAGGAAAAAGCGCCAGCCATGGTTGTGACGAGTGGTACTGCTGTACAGCTGACGCATTTTCCTCCGACTGCACTCGCCCATTTTCCTCCGCTTCCCGTGCCGCTCGACGCTTATATGAGGACCCCATAGCGCACCGTGGTCATTCGCCCTCTAGGTTCCACCCTGCTAGCACTATCGCAACTTAGGTCTTCTTAAATAAAACTTTTGTTAGGCATCCTTAGAAGGTTTTATTAGGTTTCTGATGATGGGATAAAATTCCCGGAACGTTAAATTTGAATATTAGTTTGTGTTGACTTTCATTTTATTTAAGTAATCTTATTATATACCATAAATACCCACGCATATATATATTATAATCAAAAGAATAGCGGTCTTACATGAATTACATTGGAATGAAGTGCGAGTTAAGCTTATGAATAATTTTGTCACGGCAATGCTCAAATGATATTCTGATTCAATATTTATAGATTTTTGTGCTAAATACTAGCTTTCCAATCAAACGAACAATTTACGAGGCTGCTCTATGACCTCTCATATTATTTCAATAACTGCAAATTGTCCCATTACTATAATGCACAGTCTAAAGGCTGTTTGGTCTCTCTGTCGAGATTTAAAGTATTAAATGCTCATTTGTAGAGCCGTGTGTTTGTCGTGGTCGTACCAATTTTTTAACCGAACACCCACAAGTCGTAGCATAAATACTAACTTGCACTTCCTTCTCTTAACATATTTTTTCCTTCTCTGAAGTCACAGCGCTCACATTGATTGAGTAAAAAATTGATTCCCTCGTTATCTTTTATGCATAGCACCTATTCCAGTTCGATGTGTACCCAGACGTCTGTGATGACGGGAAATATTAAATAAATTCCCAATCCATTCCAATGCAAATCAAACGACATCATTACAGGAAAATGGGACGAGCTCCCCACTGCGTGGGGGCTTCCTTAATAGAATGTTCCGCTTCAGATGAACTAATTTCAGTGCGGGTTGGTGCAATAACGCTATTAGTCACTTTACTGTCGAGTGTAGGCATAAATAGTTAGTCTATACAACAATGAGACTGCCCTTGTGAAATTAGTTTTAAGGAATGCAGGAATAGATGTTAATATGCATCGAGCAACGAGTATTGTATGCAGCGGGTGTGTTTGCCAGGCAATAAAATAGGCATTGAGTTGAGACTCTTATGGCCACTGCAGCTATGGTCACCCTAGCTATGGCCTTTATAGTTATGGTCACCCTAGCTATGGTCACCGCAGCTATGGTGACCGTAATTATGGTCACAGTAGCTGTGGTCACCGTAGCTATGGTGACTGCAGCTATGGTCACCGTATAGCAGTGTGATGAGCTTCTTACACCAGACTGCAGAGAGGGATACGACTTCATCTTAGTGATTCCATAAAATTACAGTTACAAGTGTTGCCCTAAATACTCAATGGTGATCAAGTTCTTTTCTTAGTAATTGTATACCGGTTCCTGTCAGTATCATGTTATATCATTGTTTCTCCGCTGTTACAAGATTAGAATAGAGGCAGAATAATGAACAGGTTGCTGCACTTTGACGGTCTGCAAATATATATATATATATATATATATCTTTGTTATTATCCCCATAAATACTACACCTTAAATTTCCCACAACGTTCATACATTAGTAATAAAAAGTGCGTGACGAGCTTTAAGCTTGTTCTCATTTGTCACTATTCGGCAATGTAAAAAGGAGAAGCTCATGTCTTTATTTAACCCATAATCTTCGTAATAGCTTTTGTAAATGACAACCAGATGTAATACATTGGTAGAACACAATAGTTACTGGCATGACTAATAATAGTCAACACGTAACGATGATCTGCCACAGGCAGCTACAGAGATATTGCATTGTACTGAAACGCGGGCCGTTTCGCTTTCAGCGACTTTCACAAGCAGGAACGTGGGAGTGGCCCCGAGTCGCAAAAGGTGCGTGTAGTTACGACAACGTAAAACGTTCCGTGCCGTAAACACGTACCGTCGTAATGGCTCAGAATTTGTACCTTCTTTATACTGACGTTAACTGCATTATGATTCTAGTGGCTATTTTACCCTAAAACAGTGTGCTACAGAATACATAAATGAGACTAATTTCCTGAATTGACAATGAAAAACATAAATATTTGGGGATTAAATCATTGCCCGCGTCCCTGAAGTTGGACAGTTGTGATACTTGTTCGGTGGGGCGTCCTATGTTAGTCAACGCGTCATGAGATATTTTGCGAACAAGTTCCTTCCCGCCCCAGAAGCTGTTATATGAATTTGGCTGCCGAGACTTAGAATACTGCTAAGGTACCCATCGTAGGTACTGCTACCGTAGCCTTAGCTACCGTTGGTATTACCACCAGAACTTTGACCACTGCAGCATTCACCACCGTAGGTATTGCCACCAGAACTTTGACCTCCGTAGGTATTGCCACCAGAACTTGACGTCCGTAGGTATTGCCCCCAGAACTTGATGTCCGTAGGTATTGCCACCAGAACGTTGACCTCCGTAGGTATTGCTACCAGAACTTTGACGTCCGTAGGTATTGCCACCAGAACTTTGACGTCCGTAGGTATTGCCACCAGAACTTTGACGTCCGTAGGTATTGCCACCAGAACTTTGACGTCCGTAGGTATTGCCACCAGAACTTTGACCTCCGTAGGTATTGCTACCAGAACTTTGACCTCCGTAGGTATTGCCACCAGAACTTTGACCACCGTAGGTATTGCCACCAGAACTTTGACCACCGTAGGTATTGCCACCAGAACTTTGACCACCATAGGTATTGCCACCAGAACTTTGACCACCGTAGGTATTGCCACCAGAACTTTGACCACCGTAGGTATTGCCATCAGAACTTTGATCACGGCAGCTCTGGCCAACGTAATTTTGACCACCATGGCTTTGACCACCGTAGGTATTGCCACCGTAGCACTCCTCTTTCCGTTTGTCAAAAAGACCAGCTGATCTGTTTTCGCTCCATAAGAGCTGGCCTACGACCAGGCCTCGCCAAACGATATTCCCTGGAGCTTCTGCCGCATAGCGAGCAACTTGTGAGTGTCATCAACCCACTTTACTCGCCCTGTCGGGTACATTCCCTCACATACCCATTATTTTCGTACCTGTAGCTTTACAAACTTAGTTAATACAATTCATATAAACTAAGGAAATTTCAACCAGTGAAAACATAAGTCATTATAAAACAAAACAGGAGGTTATTATGATCTCGAAATTTTGTGAACAGGTGAATCGAAATTGACTCAGGAATTTCCCTCCGCAACGAACTAACGACCGGAAGATTTGGGAGCGTGGGAAAATGAGACAAAAATTCCCAAAAAATAGAGGATGGGAGATCGCCTGCTATTGAAACGCGTCCTGCATTATTGCCGCCCAGCCTCAATGAGCTTGGACAAATAGGGAATATTTGTGTATCTTAACTGGGCGGCAACATAGTAAGTTTTTATTGCTGGATTCAATAGGCTTATTGTAAATGGGTGCCAACTTGGTAAATTTTTGTTACTATATTTAGTAGGTGCATCTTTAACTGGGTGGCAACGTAGTAAATGTTTCTTGCTATCTTAACCCTTTGCCTCCTGACGGCATCATCAGATGCCACTCTCTATTTTTCTCTCTACAAAAGCTATGCATCATGTAAATTACCAAAGACACTGACTGCATCTGTAGTAGCCGATGCAAAAAAATACTGTTTTTTGCAAGTAAAACTAAATTTTTTCCCAAATATGTGTTTAACTAACCTATTTATCATAAATTTAACAAATAAAAGTGAAAAAAACGTTATCTGAATTTCAGGAGGCAAAGGGTTAAACGGGCGGTAGTATGGTAATTTTTTATTACTAAAGTTAAATGTCTAACTGAAGTCGATGGCAACATGGCAAACTTTTCTACAGAAATTTGCTTAATTAAGGAAGCATTCACTACTTAACTGGGTGGTAACATAGCAATTTTTTTGCTACTGAAATTGCAGTAGACCATCAAGTAATACCCACGGTAGCTGTAACCTAGAGTGCTGAATTCATGACACTGAGCTTTGCAGGTTCACATGCCTACCCAGGTAAGCGAGCTGTTGCGGCACTTCATGTACTGACTAAGCATTTGACATCTGCACAGCTGCCGTAGAGGTACTTACTCTTCCCAAGAAAGGGGAGGGCAAGGAGGGGGCAGGGATCGTTGCAGAAGAACCTTCCGTCAATGGCGCCATAGCTTTTAACGGTTCGTGATCGACTGCATCCGTACACACTTCTGGGACCAATTGGCCTATACCAACAGCACAAACCAGTACGTATGCGTTTTCCAGTAGAGGACTGCGGTCAAGTTGACTTTACCTAAACTTTTACTGCATCTTGAAGGATAATTACTGAAGACGTTACTTACTCACTCAAGTATCGTATACTCAAGATAAGAAAATTGTCCATTCATTAAACTTTTTGACTTGGACTTACTATATTTAAAGTTAACGTTAAAACGTCAATAACTCTAAATGAAGTACAGATTTCTAGCTGAACTTCATAAAACAATTAATTTACACCTGCGAAATTCCCGAATATTATTCGAGAAAAAAACTTGGGAATTGCATAGAATAAGCTTAGGGAGGTTGACCTGCGATAATTTCCGGATTATAAGGAGGGTGGAAAAAGTTTTTAATCTGATCTGTAAAGTTAACGCTATTATGCCATTTTGAACTTGTTAGTTAATCAACAGTAGTTGAAATTAGAATGATCCTGTCATAAGTTTTCAGAAAATGAACTATTAACATTTATGATGGAATACAAACATTTAAATGAACAGCAGTCTCATTATTGCATAGATTAACTATTTCTGACTGCACTCTACAGTGTAGCAAATACTACAATTGGGACACCCACCCGCACTCAAATTGCAGCTGTTTCTCCTTTTAAACGAAATAAATCTGCACTTCACGCACACTTTCATTAGAAAATTGTAATTTAAATCTATGTTAATCGCACATAAAATTTCGTACTATGCATCCATTAAATGATGAAAATCCTGCAAGGTCATGAACCCATTTGCTAGAAAACATCAATTAATATCTAATATTAATTAATCTAATGTATTAATATTATCTAATATTAATATCAAAAACTTTGTTCTTTAGAGAACTACAATTCAGTATTACATTACTACAAGACGCTATTTCAGATTATACACTTCACAAAACAAAAAAGAAAGCTGTACTTCAAACATTGAATAATTACAAAATTGCAACTGAAATTTATATAATTCAGGTTCAGATTTTTAAATGAATTACCTGTTAAAGAATATAACTCAAATGTATGCTATGAACCCTCCCATTCATTACAGAACTGTAATTGGAATAGATACAACTCGTGCATAAATTCCAGAATATACACCCATAAAGAATATAAGGATCCAGTTGCTCTGAACCAACCCATTAATTTGAGCACTGCGGTTGAAAACTATACCATGCAGACGCAAGTTTTCAGATTATCCTCTTGTTAAAAGAAAATTACAAGATAAGAATTTGGTAACTGGCGAACCAAACCGTTGCTGCTAGAATAGCGTAATTGAAATTAAAAAGAAAGCGAGCCGGTGGCTAGTGGCGAGCCCTTCGCTAACGAGCTACATTTACTACAGCTAGGAGCCCTTCCTAAGGGGCTGCTGACCGTTATTAATGAAGCCATTTGCCGAGAATGGGACATGTGTTCTTTTTGTCTCGTTGCCTTGTCAGTGAAGATAAATGCCTTTCGTTGGCAATATGTTTGTTGGTGAACGCGATATATGGCGCATCAGGGTCGCGTGATGGCTCTGGTGGTATTGTGAGCACGATATGTGGTGTAGGGCCAATGTAGCTAATAACAGTATTGTGAGCACGATATGTGGGGCAAATGTAACTAACAACAGTATTATGAGCACGATATGTGGGGCAAATGTAACTAATAACAGTATTGTCAGCACGATATATGTGTGTGTGTGGGGGAATGTAGTCAATAACGGTATTGTGGTGCTAATATATCCCATGACTGTATTGTGAGCATATGTCAAAAAGTCAAGGTAATTTCAACTTGACCTCACCTTGTACTGGGAAACCCACACGCACCGGCCAACTGGCCCCAGAGGAGTAAGTACTGGTGCAGTCGACCACGGGTTGCCAAGAACTATGGCGTCATCGACGGAAGGTCAACGACCCGTACCCATTGCCCTCTTATATTTGGACTCGGTAAGTGTCCCCACGTTAGCTGTGCATACCAAGCAACTGCTGAGTCGGCGCACTGAGCGTCACAGAGATCGCTCATCTGGCTTGGTACTCGATCCTGACACCTAAAGTGCCATCAGTTCAGCATGCAAAGCTGCTGCTGCTGTAGGTGGGGTGGGGCAAATGTAACCAAAAACTGTATCGTGCGTATATATGGGGCAAATGTAGTCAACAACAGTAATGTACACGTGATATGTGAGGCAAATGCAGCAAATAACGGCATTGTCAGTACAATATGAGGGGCAAAATGCAGACAAACACCGTATTGTGAGTACGATATGCATGGCAAGTGTGGTCAATAACAATACTGAGAATACGGTATTGGAGGTGAGAGCACCATATGTGGCACATCAGCCTCACGTGATAACTATAGTAGTATTCTGTGAGGGATGTGTGGCACAACCGCCTTGCATATGGGTGTACCATATGCCTTTTCTTTGGCTTTTCAAATCGTTAAGAAAACGAATACCGCACTTTTGACGTTGCTTTTACATGCGAACAGTTAGTAGGAGTGTCTCCACGTGCCTCAATTCTTGCCTTCTTCACTCTTGACAGCCCTGGACACACAGAGACATTTTCTTTTCGCAAGCTGGGGTATTTTTAGCCTAGGACATTTATTAAGCGTTGACACCCGGTCAGTCCGTTGATAACTCGACGTCTGCCTGAACGAGGTCGATCCTGCCGGTCGTTGTCTTCCCTCTGCAGTTGCCTGATTAATCAAAGCAAAAATTTATGCTAGAGAACCATCTGTGCTAAGAGCAACAGAGAAACAGATGCTAGAGAACGAACACATGACAATACGCGACCAGCACAAGAGTAGCACAAAAAGAAGACATAACTAGCACAAGAGCAGCACAAAAACAACCCATGACTAGCACAAAAACAACAGATGACCGTTCACGCAGTCTGTGGATAGTCATGGGAATGACTCTTAGTCGCTTGGAGTAGTCAGTTTGTTGTGGCCCGGGTGGAGGGAAACAAAAAGCGCAATTCATTTGCTTTAAATGTGGCATAGATGCGCCCTACCACCAAGTGTTGCCAATAGTAATTACCTGAAAAGGAGGAACATTACGTTGGTGTCGCACGAAATTATCTTCACTTTACCAAGTTGACCACAGATATGTAAAAATGAAGTGCACCAGAAATTTTACACGGTCTGATATTTGCAGTGGTGAACAATATTGTGAACAAGATACGTGATGCATCTGAAACTTCAGTCTGCATTACGTACATAATTGTTATGTGACACACTTTTAGCCTCTGAAGAGTGGATCGTCTTGCCGGCATCGAACATAAACGTTAATTGTATTGTTTATATGGTAGGATTAGTCAATATCCGGCATACAGCTGTGCTGCTGAGGTGGGATTCATGAATCTGTATCCAGCGTACAGTTGTGTCCTTGCGGTGGGATTAATAGGTATGCAGCGGATCGTTGCGCTCTCCGCTGCTCAGCGCACCAGCCAAATACGCTGGAAGTTAGGCGGCAAGTCCCTTCGGCAAAATGAACTTCCGATGGCAATGGCAGAACTGTTCGCGGTGGTCGGCCCAAGAAGGGCAGACCTGGACTATTTGCTTATACGTTTACGTCCCGGGTCAACGCGAGACGACACAGACGTACACCGAGGAACACAACAAGAACACGACGACCAGAACACAACAAAAACACGACCAGTACACAACAAAAACACGACGTCATGTGTTGTTTTTGTGCTGGTCATGTGTTGTTTTTGTGCTGGTCATGTGTTGTTTTTGTGCTGCTCTTGTGCTGGTCATGTCTTGGTTTTGTGTTGCTCTTGTGCTGGTCAGGTGTTGTTTTTGTGCTGCTCTTGTTGTACATTTGTTGTTTTAGTGCTACTGTTGTGCTGGTCATGTGTTGTCATGTGTTCGTTCACCAGCATCTGTTTCTCTGTTGCGCTTAGCACAGATGGTTCTGTAGCATATATTTTTGCTTTGATTAATCAGGTAACTGCTGGTAACACCTTGCCTAGGTATACTTTGCAATGCTATAGCTTTGCATTACTGGTAACCAAATGCATGACTTAGCACGTAAGATAAAACGTTACCTCAACTTACCTACCGGGCTTTGCAACAGTCCTGACCTGTTTTGTATTTTCAAAGTGTGAAACTCATTTCAAGGACTTGACGAAATTTATTGACAATAAATCATTCCTAAACTATATCAGATAATATAATTACTGGTAACAGTGCTCATTTTTATACATTGTTGGTAATGGAAACAAAAAGGATAAAGATAGCAGCTCTCCTTCGCGCGGGTCACCAGAAGGCGGACATTATTAGCTTGCAAAATGTCAGTTTATCAACAAGGAAACGGGTCGAAAAACCGCCTTAAGAATAATGAAAGCCTCAAAGATCGACCACGTTCAGGCAGACCACAAGTTATTCAACGGAAGAATGTTCTTAGAGCCTTTGAAAATGATCCGAAACTCAAAATGCCTGAATTTGCGAAGAAGATTTCTCTGTCAACCGTGTCAAGCGCTGTAAGGAGTGAAGGTCGAAAGAGCTCAAAGCGTCAGAAAAGACCGCTGCTAACTGCTGATAGGGTTAAAAAGCGCCAAGAGCGATGTTCCCGCCTTTTTCAGAACTTGAGAATTCTTGGAAATCGAGTCATCATTTGCTCAGATGAGAAGACCTTCACCGTGGATCCTGTCTTCAGCAGACAGAATTATCGAGTTGTGAGCTTTGGCCAAGGCATCTCTGATGTTCGTTATGTCTCCACAATACAGCATCCGGCCTCTGTGATGATGCTTGGTGTTGTGGCCTCCAATGGAGAGAAGATGCCTCCAGTGTGGTTTAAGGGCGGTTACAGGTTGACAGGGGCTGAATACAGGGATATCATGGCCACAAAAGTTCTTCCTTGGATCAGAAAAATCGCCAAAGATGGAGATTACGTGTTTCAGCAAGATGGTGCACCAGCGCACACGTCGAAAACCTTCCAAAACTGGATGAGCCAAAACATGACTTTCTGACCCAAAGACTTCTGGCCCCCACAGTCGCCTGATCTCAATCCTCAGGTCTGCAGCGTGTGGCCGCATATTGAGAGTAAAGCATGCAAAGATCGCCACAACAACATTGAGGAGCTGAAAGCCTCTGTGAACCGCACTTGGGCCCAGATGAGGAAGGACTACGTCCGTAATGTGTCTAAGGACTTCCGACCACAATTAGAGCGTGTCATTTCTGCCAATGGAGGTCCTATTGAATAGCGATGTTGTTGAGATCATAATGAACTAATACATTACAAATTTTGTTTTATTTCATTATAAACAAAGCTTTTACGAACTGCGGATGGCAAATTATTAAAACAGGTCAGGACTTTTGCAAAGCCCGGTACGCTTTGCCTCAGCCACCTATAACAGCAGTAATTGTTATCTGTGGTTACCTTTACCTCTGAGCTGGTCAACAGCTATGTGGTAAATTGAAACGAACGGGATGAATCGCCACCATTTTGGTTACCTGCCATTAAAATCAGCTACGAAGCAAGTTTATTCGAATAAAACGCTTCTTTGGTTACCATCTCTTCAGCACAGGTAATAAAGTACCCACCTAACCGCTCTATATTATGGCATAAGTTGTTACCTATGGTAACGTCATTTTGCTCCGATCAGTTGACATACTACGTCGTCAGTGTGCAAAAAAAAAGAAAGAAATAATTCCTAATAGTTACTTTTCTTCCTGCTCAGGTAATCAACTACGAGACGGATAAAAGGGTGAGTGTAACGGTGCAGCAGGCGGGCATGGACACGGTGTGCAGTCTGGTGGTGCAAAAAGCAGCGTTAGATCACTCCGGCCGGTACCAATGTGCTCCGTCCAACGCTAACGCTACCGACATTATGGTCCATATATTTAAAGGTAATAAGCTATTAACGCTGCCTACATAACCGTGCATAGTATTTTTACGTCCGCCAAAGAGGTATGTTTTTGGCAAGTTTATTTCTTTGTGTGTCGCTAAAATGACTGAAAAAGTTATTGACGGATCTTCGGGAAATTTTCAGCAACTGTTACTAGTAGGAAATGGCAAAATTTTTGTGTTGATCTGTTTGTTTTCTATTTGTATCTATGCTTGTTTTTATGTGTGTTTGTCAGTAACATGAATCAAAAAGTTGTGGACAAATCTTCCTGAAACTTGTAGGAATTGTTGCAAAGGTTAAATTAAGCAAAAAACAAAATCTTGATAAGGATCAATTCATCAGTTTGTGCGTTCAACTAATGTTTATTAAAATATTTCTCAGAACATAAATGAATAGATACGGGCGGATCTTCAAGAAAGTTACAAAAGTTCTTACTAGTGTTAAGAGGAATCAATGACTAAATTATTTACATGATAAAAAGGATAATCCCAGTTTCAGAACCAATTTCAACTTTCGTTAAGATCACCTGGTTTGGCGGAGGTGTGCTGTCCTAGAGTGCTTTGGTTTGCAGTGAGCTCAGTCCGTCCTTTACTGTAGGTACTGTCGACGGCAACTGTACCGGCTCGGTACTTTATATTTGCCTCTCTTATATTTAGCAGCGTTGAAGCATCGGCGTCGGTATAGGTGTTAGACT
The DNA here is from genome assembly GCA_001587735.2 of Parhyale hawaiensis. Classification (NCBI taxonomy): domain Eukaryota; kingdom Metazoa; phylum Arthropoda; class Malacostraca; order Amphipoda; family Hyalidae; genus Parhyale; species Parhyale hawaiensis. The sequence continues at coordinate 285,824 of LQNS02278156.1, forward strand.
TTTCTGAGGGGCCGGGAGTCGGAGTCGGAGTCAGAGAGTTAAAGTTGGAGAAACATTATCTACTTTGTTAGTAAGGTAGAGTCGGACGCGGAGCCGGTAGGCATTGGATATTTTTGAGATCGGAGTCGCAGAGCGGCTGGGCAAAGGAGTCGGAGTCGGACTTTAGCTAACCGACTGAGCAACGTTGGTAATTACAGTTATACTCTTTTGGCACAATGTAATCCTCCCTGCATTAAAGCTTTATATGAATATTTTAGTACATATACTCAGAGTTAATAGATTATATACCTATTTCATTGAATATCAGTGTGCTTCTCCCAATGTTTATGTTAGCGACATGTGTGCATATAACGTAATATTATGTGTCTTTCTATGGAAATATTACTGACATACCGGACCCATTGTATTTCTGTTTTAACAGTGTCTACGTCTATACTGCTGATATACAATGCTCGTACATAAAGTGAAAATAATATTTTTGATAACAGTGTTTCTGTTAACACTAGCTACTTATATAGTGGATACGAAAAGAAAGATATTATACATATTTAGAGAACAGTATCTATTGATAATTATGAGACTCATACATATATACAGAAAAAACATTTCTGATAACAGTGTCAAAATAAATACTACTGGCATTCTTGACTCCTACTAATTTATAAAAAGATTCCATAATATTTTGAAAATCGCGTCTAGTGAAATGCGGACTCCTTTATGAAGATATTATAATTACTGACAATTTTAAAAGTTAGCGCTTTAAAGTCTGGTCTGCTCTACGTTCTTCTATGGCACTCAACCACTTTGCACAGCTGCTATCTGTTATCTGAAAAGGAAAAATAGAAAACGCTCAAACTCTGATGGAACGTAAATGGCTCATCTCATTTTTTGACTCCGGCATAACAGCTGTCGATGGTGGACCGGAGTTGATTAATTTCCCTTTCATTACTGAGCGAAAAGAAATAAATGCTCGCCTCGTTCGTTACACAGCTGACGGGCTACAGCGCCTAAATAATTGTTCGTCTTGTTCGTTGCAGAATAAATGAAGGGCTGCTTCGCCTATATAAATGTTCGTCTTGTGCACAGATACCAAGCTCTCTCGCCTCTATACTTCAATGATTATTAAAAGAGAATATAGGACCAAAGTAGCTTCTCTGGTGTTTCTTGATTCTTGAAAAAACTTAACCTTATTAGCTACCTGGTGAGGCAAAAAAAAAAAAACACCTCCAGCCGTAGCGTCTGTCAGCCAGCATCGTTTTGCAGAACTTTTTCTAGATTTTGCTGCCAGCAACATTTAACTTACTTTCAAGCATTCAATATGCAAGTGCCAGACAAAGGAAATACACAATAGAATATCGGAAGACAATGAATAATAAAGCTGGAAAATAAAAGTTTTAAGCATTTTTCGAAGGCTTTTTGCAATCACAGTCTTGTCTTTGAGGATTCTCGAAGTGTCGTAAGAAAGTGAGGTCAAAATTTTACCGATTCAGCCACTAACGAAGCGGGTATACTTCAGATTCAACATTCGGTCCTGGGCAAAGCGATACCCGGCACAGCTTGCCTCTTTATTTACAAGGACGTCGCAGATATTCTTTCTGAAGTAGCGACTTAATAAAGCGCTTCGCCCTCTTATTTTAGGCGACATGCAAATTTGAGCGACCCCTTCAGCTCGCCCTCTGGTGCCTCAGGGAGAGTCTTTTAAAGTTTTAGAGCGAGGTATTGCAAAGCAAAAGTCTTAAATCGGGTTGTTTTATAGGCAGACCACAGGTCGCTACAGCGAAGGTTGACCGCTTTTGTTTCAAGCAATATCTTCATTGTTATTAAAGCACTGAAATAAACATATTCATGAGATTCTACAAGTATATGTTGTGAATGTGGATCTTCCGTATCCCGCTTGTTTTCATATAAAAATGAAAAAATAATATTTATCATAAGAACACAATGGGTTCACAAATACTCTTATCAGTACAGAGTAGCCAAAGTTCAACCTAGTGATTAGGCCCAGTCACAAATATTGGTGGCCACGTACAATGAGAATAAACAGATACACTCAGCCTACACCTGCAGACACGAATGGCATTGAGCAGTTCAATCTCACACAGGAGCACAGGTAATAGACAAGCGAATAAGAACTGTTCGCTGCGTTCGTACAGAGAATTTATAACTTACCCCTAAACAGTGTGGTGGAGACGCATGGTTTCATAAATACTAGCCTGGCCAAAAGGCTTGTAACAGTGGTTATACTACAAACTGCAACCAGAGCTCAGTCACCAGTATACCAACAGGCTCATACATAGTCCTAGCGTACCTCGAGCAATCAAAACCTCAAGCGGCAAAAAGAAATAGTACAGTAGGAAGACAGAGATAAATCAGCTCACGTCTGCATGCAGTGAAATGGAAGCTTAGAGAAGTAGCAGGTAATGGCACATCAGCTACAGGTCATTCCTATCATCGAGGTCATCGCCTACTGTATAGTAGCCCGACCCACCGCTGCTTAAGCGCCGAATTCTGATGATTTGAGTTAGAGCACAATGATGCTGTCACTTCCTTTAATTTATTTTTTGTGATAAACTGCCCATTGTTTTATGCTACTTCATTTTTCTTCCTGTACCTAATAAAGATTGTCATTACTATTACCTCTTCCAAGGAGCTAATATTTTTGACGAGGTTTTTCTGTCTGTCTGAAAGGAACATAATTCAAGAACTTATGGACGGATCTTCACGAAATTTACAGGAGTTGCTGGAACCGTCAAGCGTTTGAGACGACCAAATTCTGCTAATGATCCTTCAGTCAGTTTGTTTGTGTGACTACCATTCTGGCTTTGAGCATTACGTTGCTTGGCAAAGGTCCACGTTTCCGGAGTGCTGGTCTATTTATCTACTGCTTCCAAAGCTTGAAAACTGTTAATTACATTTAGAATTTGTAATGTACTGTGCAAATGTGCAGAAATAAGAGATCGTGAGCAGTCATAACTTTACCTAAAGGAAAAGGAGCCGAAGTCGATATAAGTCAACGCGACTTCACTTAATTTGTCCGAAAACCCACCCAGGTGCCCTGATTTCGACCCTTTGATTCCAATTCCACCAAGATCGAGCCCCTTAATCGCTTACCTGCGAGACATCGAAAGTCTCAAGCTTAAGCTTTAAAATGGAGTAAAAGTCAGTCAATCTTTATTGAAAATAAATGACACAAGTACCGTATCATTCTCGAGCCTATACCTAAGCACTACTAATTGCTTTTCCGTAAAAAGAACTACAAAACACTACAAAATAACTACACCTTAGATTATTACAGTATATTGTTACTAATTCAAAGAGACGAAGCCAAAGTTGCTGAATGCAGTTCTGGACTAGTCAAGTCGGCTTGACTTTGATTGACTGTCAAGACGCAAGACGAACCCCAACATTATTTCTGTATTGATAGCTCCCTACCGTTCTGATGCTGTGCAAGTACCTAATACTTACGTTTACTCTTTCCAGAGCTGCTACACGCCTTCGTCCTCTGATTATACAGTGTCCACGTATTTACTCTCATACTTTCCAGAGCTGCTACACGCCTTCGTCCTCTGATTATACAGTGTCCACGTATTTACTCTCATACTTTCCAGAGCTGTTACAAGCCTTCATCCTCTACTTATAAAGTTTCCACGTATTTACTTTCATACTTTCCAGAGCTGCTACAAGCCTACGTCCTCTGCCTCAGCAGGCTCTCCACATCAGCATTCGTTTGATGCCATTTCCTGTGTCCACAGCTACCACACAGGTGACATTCATTCCAGTTCTATTCGCCATAGGTTAACATTTCCTCTCGCTTAATTTTTTTACAGCTGAAGAACCAGCGGCCATGCAGACGAGCAGCAGTAACAGATGTAGAGGCCCGCACACAATAACGCTGCTGATTACGCTGAGTCAGCTGGCAGCTGTATCTGTGGTCAGCACAGCCCCAGAATACATTTTATCCAGAACTTCAGCCCTGTTACTGGTATCGCCAATTATACATATTATTGTTAAGAACGTAAGAAATACTGTTATTTTTTCTGTAGAACTTTACGCGCTGTTGAAGCTAATTGTAAAAAGTGTACATGTTTTTTCAATTTTTTTCGTCAAGGATATTTTCATGAGGTACATTTGTAAATATTCCCTAATACGTGTTCTTACATCGCTCAATAATACCTTGCCACAGGGCTTAGAGAAATCGATTGTTTAAAGGAGAAAAAAAAATCCATGTCTTCTCATGTTTGATGTCTTGATATTTTTGTTACATATTACGAAAGATAGTAACATAATCAATAAAAATAAATTTTCGTCGCAGGATGTGTTCACTGTTCTTTGCAAGGATTTTTATCGGTTCCCTTTCTCTTCCTTATAACATAAGGTCAGAGGTCAAATATTCGTATGATATTTGTCTTAGATGACTTCTCTTTTCTTGCCAATAAAAGATGCAAGGCTAGTAGTAATATTTATCTCGCTTTTGTCGTAAAAATACGAGACAAAAATTTAAATCAGATAACGTATATTTTCGTTAATGTCGTTAAAGTTTTAAGTGAAAACAAAAAAGGGTTTATCGTTGCTCTATGAAAACCTGAAGCTACTGTAAGCTCAAAGCTATTTCTCAATGCAAATTTGCGACAAAAACGGCATATATTATCAACGTACTGCACAACCATCTCAGTTGCATTAATGTTTCACAGTCATTAACAGGAAAACTGAGTACATCTGCAAAATTCCCATGCATGGTTCCATTGCTGATTCATCACTTACGTACTCATTCTCCTTTAACTATTATTGATGCATGAATAATTTAGTTAATTTTCTATTCATTCTTTTCATTCACAATTATTACCTCCGCCAAGGAGGTTATGTTTTCGTCGGCATTGTGTGTCTGTCATCAAGATAACCCAAAAAGATATGGACTAATTTTGACAAAATTTACAAGGATTGTTAGGTATGTTAGGAAGAACAGATGATTCAGTTTTGGTGCAGATTAGTCCTTCCGTTTGTTTGCCTATTTTTGTTCGTGCCCTAACTTAAAAAGTAATGGACGGATTTTCATGAAATTTAGATAAGTTGTTGGGCTTATTTCAGATAGTAATTGATCTGTTTGTTCGCTTATTTGCTTGCTGCTGTGTTTGATTTTATGTTTGTTAAGGCAATAATTCAAAAAATATGAATGGATCTTTATGAAATTTTCAGGAATTGTTAGTAATATTAAAAGACATAATTGATTAAATTTTGGTGGTGATCAGTAGGTCCGTTTGTGTGTTTGACTAATGTTTGCTGAAATGTTTGTAAGCGCAATAATTCAAAAATTATTGATGGATCTTTATGAAATTTTCTAGAATTGTTAATCATGTTGAAAGACACAATTAATTTAATTTTAGTGATGATCGGTGAGTCCGTTTGTGTGCTTGGCTAATGTTTGTTAGCAGCATAACACAAAAAGTTATGAACGGATCTCAAAGAAAATTACTGACACTGTTAACATTATTAAAAGGCACAAGTGATCAGATTTCTGTGCTGATATAAAGGAAATTATGGTTTCAGAGCTGATTTGAATTTTTCGTTACCGCTGCCTTGCTTGGCGGAAGTATGTTTCAGAGTTTTTTAGTTTATACAGTTACAGTCCAGTTCATGTTCCCATCATAACTTCATCATTACTCACATACTCTTCCTATTCTTGCCATTCTTTGACTTATTTGTCTCCCATCATTACTCCACTATTCTTTTTCATAGTCATGTTCCCTCCACTGTTTCCATTATTATTTCACTAATAGGTACGTAGTCATTGTCGAAACTTGCTTTACTTTTACCGTTATATTACGGTCCTATAGAGAGAACGGAGCTATGATTGCGCTTATATCACGGTATAAATGATCGCTCCATAACTACTTCAGTATTAAATACGAATTTATTGTGCCATTGATGGTCCCACAATTGCATCATCGTCAATCATGAATTCATGGTCCCATTCACTTTCACGGTATCATCATTGTTTTACTCTATCAGTCACATAGTCCATTACTGGATGTTTGCATGTTGCTCCTATAAGCATGGTTATATTGTTTAGATAATTATTCATTCTCATATGTGCTTAACCCCATCCATGATCCCTTATCGTCTCACTACTCACCATTATTCACGTAGATATACTCGTGGTTCCTTTTCTTGTTTCGTAAATGTTTCCTAATGATTCATACTGGTCCCACTATTACACCACCGTCACTCACGTGTTCATGGTCATAGTTGGTACAATTATTACTTCGCTCTTACTCACATATTAATGTCCCACTTGGTCCCTTCATTACTTCACTGTTACTCACGCATCCATCCTTCTATCTACCGAAGAGCAGAGAAGACATCCTTGATTAAATAAGTGATAGGCACAGAATGCGAGGGTCTCACAAGCTGTCTGGTGTTTTTATTCCACGAAGAAGAGCTTTCATTAGTGTAACCTAGTCTTGGTGGGAGGGCTGAAAAGTTGGTGGGCCGAATTAGGACCTTTCCCAATTTTGTGTGGTTTTCTCTTCTAGATATTAAAGCTTTTATGATTGTAACCTTGCGTAGGTGGAACGGCCAACAACTTCATGGTGTGTTGCTTTTAATTTTTTTGTGAACTTGTAACATTTACGGCTGTAATTTTTTTTGATACATATGACTGAGGATGTATGGAGCGATTTTTTCTACTGTTTTTCTGAGAAACCGATGTATTCGTCAACGATTTTAGTGGGTGGAACTGCTGAATTCTTTATGACTGTTATTTATCTGTGTGTGTGTTTTTTTTAAATGAAGAATTTATTAATGTTGTAACATCCAATGGTGGCTGAAAATTCTAGAAATGACTTGGAATTCTAATAAGCTGCAGGTCTTCTCTACTTGGAGGAAAAAATAACATTTATTCCGGTGGCATACTGGGGGAGGGAGTTCTGTAGAATTCTGTTGAACAAGACAAAGTCAAGTAAAGTCTGTGTTTGAATTTCATCAATATCAACTCATTCAAATTTCTTCTTTTCTCATGGTGTTTATCAGCACGAGGTCATAAACATGGTGTCGTCACTGCTTCCTTATTATTCGCACATTCATGGTTCTATTATTCGTCCTATTCTTGGACCCAGTCATGGTAATGTCATTCCTGAAATATTGAGTACTTGAGCTGACCAGTATTCAAATTAGCTCTCCACATCACCAGACCTCTTTGAATAACTAGAACAAACTCTCGTCTTTAGCTCAGCGCTTTGGTGATATTCCCTGCTTTTTCAAAAGGCGTAGCATGATGGATCAGACCAGCGTGGTTGTGGATGTTGCACGTCGCAAATGGAAAGGCCAGTAGCGAAGTTTTCTTCACTGTATAGAAAAGGGGAGTGCTTTCACAAAATTTGGGTGCTTTTGACGTATGCAGCAGTGAGCCATTCACAAGTACCACAGCTTCTCAGTCAGCATTCAAGAGCGGAGGTGAAAGGTTTCGTTGCACACAGCTCTTGGTCCTAATGCTTTACTCATGGGAAAAGTTGTTTAAAAACTAGCTTGTGCTATGAAATATGACTTAATAGATTTACCACTGCCTACAGTAATGTCTCAGTAACTAAGATAACCGCAAAAAGGCGGTTTTTCGGGGCATATTTTATTAGGGAAGCAGTTGTGCGAACGATTGCACTAGGAACTTTGCCAGCTGTAAATTGTCCGTTGCTCTCGTAACTCTGGTAGCTTTGCAAGTGCCAGTGACGCGTAGCCGTCAGCTGGGGGTAGCCCTGCCAACTCCTCAGTTTGTTTCTACTCTCCCTTTTTCTGTACTGTGGTTTCCTTTCTAATTGCTGTTCAGACGACAGTCAAACGAACGTGGTTCTTCAGCTTAACGTTCAAATTTGTTATTGTGTCCGTTTGAACTGCTATTCTGAAGAGATAGCGGAATTTTCCTAGCGATACTCGTTTAGCAAGCTAATGAGGCCGCTATGGGCCGATTCACACGACAGTCAAATGCTGTGTTGTCTCCGTTAATGGTCTGCAATCTGCGCTGTGCTCCTAAAACACAATAGTGTAGTTAACCAGAAAAATTGTTAAAACTTTTGACTGTCAAGTTAGCGGGTCTGCTTCAGCATCGAAAGTCTCGGATTTTTCGGCAAACATGGAATGAACTAAAATTGAGAATCAATAAACTATTCTGCTGTTACTCGGACACAGGAACGCATACGGACAATTATCAACTGATAGAACAGGTTCTTTAAACTGTCGTGGGAAACCCCCTTAACATCAGCTGTGTCTACTAAGTCTCTTAGAGACACACGGTGACTTTACAGGGATGCACTAAAATATTTGGAGTTTGAGTTGGCTGAACACGTTCATTTGACCATCGTGCGAAGTCGTCTAAACGAACACGCCTAATCAAAGAAGGAAAAAGTATTGATATCGGCCTCATGATATCACAGATGTAAGGCCAACAGTAATTCTTCATGACGAGGTGTGTGACCATCACAGCATGGACGTCGCAAAAGGCAGGCTGATCATGAAATTTCTCATCTTACAAACAAGCCTAACGTTGACCCAGGTAGCACCCTCACGGGTAGGAGTTACGTCACAATAGGAAGACAGTGTGTGGGTCATAAACATGCTTAAAATTGGCCAATGTAAATTTTTTCATTTTCATGACGTCACTAAAGATAGTCTAGTAGTGCAATTCTCCGTACATGGAATAAGCCTAACACTCACTCATAGAGCACAGCGTTATGTGGATTGGTATTACAGCAGGAAGACCAGTTGAGAGTCCTGGAAAAATGTAACATAGGTCAGTGCTATAATTACATTTCCATATTCAACCAGTAGGTATGTTCGCCACATCATGAATAAGCCACTCTTTGTGATGACCTCACCTCCTTGCCGTGCTATTTTTGTTCTACTGACTCACATATTTTATGGCAGGGAAAATTGAGAATTTGATACGATCGGAAATAAGCGCCTGGTGCTAGCAGTGCCAGAGATTTATGGCAGTGCCAGAGATACTGTAACGCTGCAGAGATGAACGGCGGTCGAAGATGGATGTCAAATATGGTAGGAAGGAGAAGCTGTTTCGGGGCATCCGCTGCTGATGCAAGTTGGTGTTTGAGAGCTGTTATATGTAAGACATGTAATATGAGAGACATCTTATATGTGAGACATGTTATATGTGAGACATGTAATATGAGAGACATCTTATATGTGAGACATGTTATAGGTGAGACATGTAACAAGAGAGACATCTTATATGTGAGACATGTTATATGTGAGACATGTAATATGAGAGACATCTTATATGTGAGACATGTTATAGGTGAGACATGTAACAAGAGAGACATCTTATATGTGAGACATGTCATATGTGAGACATGTAATATGAGAGACATCTTATATGTGAGACATGTTATATGTGAGACATGCAAGGACGTATGGGTGAGTGTTTGCTAATACAACGGAAAAGGTGTGTGTGTGTGTATATGTGTGCTGGTGAGGAAGGTAACTTACACACTAATTATTTTGATGACTAGGTACATCGAGGGCACAGGTGATAAAAGGCTAAGTGTCTTTTAGATAAATTAATATTATTTATTGAGGACAAGAGGCTGTATTTCTATTTTTTGTAAGCTTAGCATGAAATTTTTTTCATTTTGGCCAGATAAGTAACCATATTGCATTGAAGAGGTTTATTTTCTTGAAGTATATAGGATAACAAATAGATGCTTTGAAAAGAGCTATATTTGTGAACGCTGAATGAATATGGGAATTGAAGAAGAGCTGAATGTGTGATTGTCAAAATTTTTATAAAATGACATCGAAAACTGGCTGTTATTTTGCATTGACTATTAGGCGTATACAGTATACTAGATAAAAAGACATAAAACCGGAGCAAGGAAAATTCTTATGAGCAAATGTATTAGTAAATAAAGCGATCAAAAGGACGGTAAAGAATTTGTATTGACAATCATTCATTGTTCAGAGTTCGAGGCCATCACTAGCATTACCATCCTTTGTTCTTTGCTGCCAAAACATAAAGTCAGATAATGAAATATTTTCTAGTTGCGCTCGTAGAAAGCTTGGGGTGATCTAGTCTTTTCTAGTCTTCCCAAACGCGCATGACATAATCTGTTTCTTCACTTAGAAATTCTTACCGGGCTTGCGCTGTACGTTGCGTAGAATCATTAAGAACTTTAATTCTCGTGGGTCTTAATATTACTGTCGGCGTTCGCATATCCAGCTTTCTTAATTCCATACTGGGGGATTAGTGACAAATATTGGTAGCTTATCGTGATATGGATGTCATCCTTTGCTCACTCCATTAATTACTGTGGGGGCTAATTCGAGGTTCAAACATCACCCACTTTTACATCCACATTAGTGATTTGTGAGAAATCTTGCGTAGTGTAAACATCACCCGTTTTAAATATTCTATTTCAGCGTATGAGTGTTAATTCAAGACTAGAACATTTCCACCTTTCTTAACTCCAAAGTAGGTGATTTGTGACAAATATATATTGGAAGCATCTAAATTGCGTCGTAGTATGAACATTATATTGACTCATTCCTATTATTTCTCATGTGTGTTCATTCGAGGCTCGAATATCCACCTTTCTTTAATTCCGTGCTGACTAGATAAATATCAGCTAATAATGGGTCCAATCATCACAATATCTAGGTATGATGAAGGACTGCAGGTGTATCAGACCGCCCTCTCTCACCACGCAAGTGTGTAGGAAGAGTGATGTAGACTAAAGAGGATGAAAGCGCGTTGGCATTAAAGCAGAACACGTATTTACGCAACATGTCTTGCAGTGTCCGTCATAAACAGATGTAAAGTGCTACTTGACCCTGTAAGTCGCTCCATTAATAAAACAACAGTTTCAGTCATGTGAGAAGCCCGTTGGAACTTGTGCTCCCTAGGAAACAGTCAAACAATAGATTGACCCATCATGGCTTAGTCATTCTAGTAAGAGGAACGTGACCGAGCAATGAAAATGTGATCGGTTTACTAGAGTGTGACCGAGCAATGAATATGTGATCGGTTTATTAGAGTGTGACCGAGCAATGAGAATGTGATCGGTTTACTAGAGTGTGACCGAGCAATGAGAATGTGATAGGCTTACTAGAGTGTGATCGAGTTATGAGTATGTTGTCGAGTAAAGAAAATAAGATTGAGTAAGGGGACCTAGATTCTGTGATCGAATAAAAGGAATGAGATTGAATACCAGGAATGCGGTAAAGTAAGGAAAATGTTGTTGAGTAACGAGAATGTGATAGAATAACAAGAGTATGATGCAGTATAGGCTGTACCAATTTATGTATTTTTGGAAATTTTAATAAACTTGCCCATTCTTTTCTAAAGTATGTGTACCTAGGTTTCAGAAGAGTAATATGTAAATAAATCAATGAATAAATCGGGTGATACAAGAATGCAAGTTTTTGAAAAACAAGTGTTTGACATTCTTTGTAAAATTATACACAAAAAAGTATGTACCTATAAAATATATATGTATAATATACTCGATGGAACAGCAATATGCTTCAAAAATCTGTTTCAGTGTTCAAAAAATTATGGCAAAAATGAATTAAAAAAATGAAGAAGTTTGATATTGCCCTTTCTCTACCTGAAACATCCATAGCTATAAATAAGGTTAGTGTTAGATTTGAACAAGTTCTCGGAGATCTTTATGATAATATTTTTAAAAAGTGCTTTTCCATAAGTGGTTCTGTGTCGGCACTTACAAGCAGGACATCAAAGTACGTTAAGTGGATCTTACCTCTTAATTTTGTGTATTTTCTAGAATAAAGATGGGAAATATAGCGTCTTTGTTTTATTTCGCTTTCCAAAGACAAGGGGTTGGATAATATCACCGACATAAAATATACGCATATTCCTGAAATTTTGAATACACCCAAGGTACAAAAAAAATGTTTATATTAGCGAAAAAACTTGCCACTCTGTAGCTAACAACATTTTATGAATTTAATTCTCCCGTGGGCTTATACGGAGGACGTTCAAAGGGTTTCCGCTACAGAATAAAAAAAAAAAAAAAAAAAAAAAAACATGCCGCGCACTTTTCTCCAAGGAGTAAGCATTTCTGGAGACGTGTCATCCATTGAACAAAGCACTGGAAGTACTCACGAGAAGTTATACGCTTCAACTCTTAATTTATCTTTCTGGCAAGGTCCTGTTCCATTTGAAAATCCATCCCAGGAATTTTGTCAGACGAAACTCGCTAATCTGTGGCGGAAAGCAAGCTGCAACTTACACAACATCCACCTTGCAGTTTTACTTCCCGCCATATGACTTTTGGTGTTTTCTTTATCTTTTCCTGCCGTCACAGCGGGTTGTGAACCGCCGACAAACTGCAAATAATAAAATTATCTAGAGATTATCGGCATGCTTCATTAATTGGTTCAGTGGATTCCATATCTGTAACCCGAAATTATTACATCAATGAGTATAGCAATAGAAAAATTTCAAGTTTGCATCGAAGTTTTTACAGCTTGCTTTCAATATTTTCAAACTTTGCAAATAGTTTAGGCATGCATAAAAAGGTATCATTCACATGCTAAGATACCTCTTATTGCCTTGACAAACTACGATGCTTCAGTTTAAGTAATGTGAGTATGTGTCAAGTATCACACTGACAGGAAATCAGCCTGTCGCTGCCGATAATAGATGCAATGTGGCAGTATTGGGAACAGTACGGATATTTACTGTGAATCTAAGTGTGGTTTCGCTATTATTTTTTCTTGACCTAGTGTCGAACTTTTTTGAACATCTTACTTTCATTTAAACAAAATTTGGACGCAAGATGGCAATATTGTAAGCGTCTCTCAGGACCCATGTAACTTATATTGCTTTCATTGTACTTTCTAAGATATGAAAATGCAGTTCATTGGTGAAACCGCTGTCGGCTAGCATTAGGTAAAAATTTGTCATTCCTCAAGCCATAAATTATCAATTCTTCATCTAATTCCTCATGAATAAATGTACTAGACCTAAATTTAACTGAAAAATCGCACTACAGTATACTGTACTATCCTCAATATTTATCTAAACTTAGTTTGGTTGTTGCCTACCTTCAGAAACGTGGAAATTTGGCCATAGTCGCCTGGAAACCTTGCGCTTCTACAGTACACTTCCCTTCAATATTTATTTAAAATTTAGTTTGCCTCCTACCTACCTTCAGAAACGTGGAAATTTGGCCATAGTCGCCTGAAAACCTTGCGCTTCTACAGTACACTTCCCTTTAATATTTATTTAAAATTTAGTTTGCCTCCTACCTACCTTCAGAAACGTGGAAATTTGGCCGAAGTCGCCTCGAAACTCAACGCTTTTGAATGTTATTTTTCCTGGAAGGCAACGGACAAAATGCAGATTTGCACGGACCCTCCGCAATGGACTAGAGGAGCAGACCCTGCCACGGACAAACCTCAGAAAAGCTTTCGGCTAACTACGGAAAGAAAACGATTTGTACTTACTTCGGCGTGGAATTATTAATATTGTATTATTGCAGCAAAACAATTTGTATTCCAGAGTTTTAAATGCAAACTTATTTCTACCTCTACAAATATCATACGCATTTAGTGGGTCATTAAATGCTCTCTTCCTTATCCCGCTTTCTACTGCTCATAACAATGTATGCAATATAAAACTTAGGATTTATTTATTAATAAAAGAATCTATTACAGTGGCTATTACAACTATCTCAGATTCATAAAATGAGCTGGATTGTTTTGCATACTGTATTCCGACTCCCTAATTAATAGCACATTTACACCCACATTTTCCAGGCTGTCGCACATTTGACTTCCTTCCAGACGGGATACTATTGGTTATTTCCTTTGATACGCGCTTGGGAAGACATACCGATTAATTAGTTTGGTATTAAATAACGATACGTGATGTCCCTTCGTCCCTTCTGTAGGCTACTATCCGCTACCCCTTCCCAGTTCTTTCTATCGCCCCGCCCCGTCGAGGTTCTTTCCATCCCACCCTCCTTCAGGTGAGGCGCTGGCACCCACTAACGGAACAGTTGTTTTATATCGATCTGTGTCGAATTAACTTCCCTGGATATCGTTATTGAATGCAAAGCAGTACAAAACGTGGGAAATTTGTATACAGTATAATGGTTTTTTACTGCGTAATTAAAGTTTCCACTTATCCACTACATTCATTACCCGCTATCAGTTACTGTTGTAAAAAATATCAAAGTTGAAATTTTTGATAACCTAAACTTTCGTACTAATTCAGCGTCTTAAAGGCTTATAAATGTCCCTAAAAACCTTTAAAGAGGAAGATCAGTATAACATAAAAGTTTCATTTTACAGCCCTTGGCTTTTAAATAGCCACTATTATTATATGGTAGACTTTACATAGTTTAACGTAACTATTAGTAAAAATTTATACAATTTCAATTATGAGCAAAGCCATGCATTTACATTACTACGTTACCCGCCCACTACCAAAGTGGTAACGCGTTACCAGGGTAACTCAAGTATTTTCAAAGTTATGGACTATCAGTAACGCATCGAGATTTTTTGTGTTACCCTATCATATTTTCAAGATTTAATTAAACGAAGACAAAAATCACCGAGTTTGCTGCATTGTGTTGTTGAGTTCTGTATATGCAGAAGACAGAATTTCCGCCAGAAGCTCACTGTTTTATTCGACCTTTCTTGAACTTATTTACAGCACTTGTCTTATTTTAAACCTCGAATTCTCTATAAATACTAGTGGACCCGGGCGTGAAGAAATTCACGCAATAATCGAAATGTATGTTTAATACAGGCCGGTGTGGAATCTTCTCTTCTCTGACTTGTTTCTTCATTTTCTTCGTTGATCCTTTGTTGTGCTCTCATCCTTATACTGTAGGTCCTCTCTTCTCTGATGTCCCGTTTCCTCATTTTTCCGCTCATGCTTATCAGCAGCTCTTATTCCCTTCTGTAACCTTTCTGCTTCAAGTCTTTCTTGACACTGTGTCGCATAGACGCTTCGTCTCTCTTCATTGGAAACACGTTTTTCATCTTGAGAATGCTTGAGACTGTAGTAGTCTCGTTCTTCTTTCATGTTCCCTATCCTCCAGTCTCCTCCTACTTAAACGTGCATATTCCATATTGACAGGGAGAAGTCTTGAGTAAAACGCTGCAATAAACTTAAACGCAACTCCAGTCAGCTTATATGCAATGTGAGCATTCCGTAGCCAAGACACTGTCTTTCAAACTCAAATATCTACTTCATTCTAGTGCTGAAATTCTGACTTATAAGCGAAAACTGCACTGTCAAAATAAAGACGGTATGTTAGAAAAAATAATTGTCTGTATGCCAGTGAAAAATCATCACTTCGTCAGTGTTTCGTTGATCATCTGCCGAATTTATGCGTCGTGACCCAAGTGAAAAAAGTTATAAAATCAGACTCCAGAAGCAAATATATTGTTTCGATTTCACGAAATGTTTCAAGCAAGGAGTGCATTCAGATAAAGTGATAAGGATAACAATTTCGCCATATTCTGAAACCTGGTCATCGATCTCTATGAAA
>LQNS02278156.1:301450-312930 GCA_001587735.2 Parhyale hawaiensis
ACGTAACCGAATTACAATATCTGCAACCTGAAATATTTTTGCCTATCTATTTCCTTAAGAGCGGACACGAAATAAATAAATACACAAAGGATTTTGTTATATTAGGATAAGCATTACATTTGATACTCACTGAACCTATGCATTATACAGTAAAATATACTTATTTATATTTTTTTTTGTAAAGGCTGCAGTGAAAAATAAATAACGATTTATAATTACAATATAAATTCTTTTATGGTGTGAAAACCTACATAAATGGACATCTCGTGCTACTAATGGGGTATACGTTATTTCCTGTTCTATGCTTTATTCCAACAAACAAGCTGCAATTTATATATGTCGTAGGGTAAGCCTCATTTAAAATTTTAAATTTACATTTATTTGTTTTTTTTTTGGCGGTAATCCACCAGTACATTTTGGTAACGCTGGTAATGCATTTGGCGGTAATACACCGTGGTATGCGAACGGCCATACCACGTTGAATGTACCGCTTCTCGCATTGACGGTAATGCACTGCCTATCAGACGGTAACGCGCCGACTCTAATTAATAAAATTCACAATTGCATTAACTCTAGTCGTCAATTCACTCTAGTCAGCTGGTGCTGCATACCTGGATATCAAATAAATGCTCACTGCATGATAGTTGATGGCAGCCACCGATTGGTAGTCCTAATAAAAGCTGTCAGAGCGAGCTATCAACTGATATTCCTGACAGATTGCTGCCCAAGACAGCCCCGGACTGATAATCCTAAAAAAAACTACTGTCCAAGAAAGCCCCGGACTGGCATTCCTAAAAATAAACTACTGTCCAAAACCGCCACGGTCTGATATTCCTAAAAAACTATTGTCCAACAGCCACGGACTGATGTTCCTAATAGATTGCTGTCCAAGAGAGCCACAGACTGATGTTCCTAAAAGACTGCTGTTCAAGGCAGCCACAGACTGATGTTCCTAAAAGAGTGCTGTCCAAGACAGCCACAGACTGATATTCCTAAAAGACTGCTGTCCAAGACAGCCACAGACGGATATTCCTAAAAGATTGCTGCCTAAGACAGCCACAGACGGATATTCCTAAAAGACTGCTGTCCAAGACAGCCACAGACGGATATTCCTAAAAGATTGCTGTCTAAGACAGCCACAGACGGATATTCCTAAAAGACTGCTGTCCAAGACAGCCACAGACGGATATTACTAAAAGATTGCTGTCCAAGAGAGCCAAGGACTGATATTCCTAAAAAATTGCTGTCCAAGAGAGCCACGGACTGATATTCCTAAAAGATTGCTGTCTAAGACAGCCACAGACGGATATTCCGAAAAGATTGCTGTCCAAGACAGCCACAGACGGATATTCCTAAAAGATTGCTGTCCAAGGCAGCCACAGATGGATATTCCTAAAAGATTGCTGTCCAAGAGAGCCAAGGACTGATATTCCTAAAAGATTGCTGTCCAAGACAGCCACAGGAGCCGGCCTTCTCACATGACCCGCTATGTCACCGTCTCGTTAGCGCAGCAGTTCGCTGCAGCACAAAAGCCTGTCCCGGAGATGATAAATTGCCTACCATCGTGTACGTATCGAAAGAACAACTGGAGACGTGAAGGCCTTGGGATTTAGGGTAAAAAATGGATTACCCCATATTTACCGCATTTTTTCGAGCAGATATTCACATCTCTCCCCAATGAGAATTATTTTAGGAGAGGATTTGCTTGACAGACTCTGGCTTTCTGTTAGTTACAGAATGAATAGAGCTAGGGGGCTCTCCCAAAACTGACCGTGAGAAGTCGGTGATAGATATAGGTTGCTTTTTTTAAAAATGCATGAACAATTTCGATTCTATAACAATATTTAGAAAAAAGACGCACAGGAGAATGAATGATTCAAATACCGCACAGTAGGATTTAAAAGATTATATCACAAGTGACCAAAATGTGGACATCAATAAATAGGATAAAATTAACATAGCATGACCTCCAGTAATCTGCATACTTGAAATGCATAAAGCGTTAATGAATACATTTCTGGAAAAAGCATTATTTTGCAAAAGATCAAATAAAACTCACAAAGCTCAGTTAGAAATACAATATTTTATTCAAGAGAACAATTAAAGACTACGCTACATAGACAATTAATAGATAGAAATAATTACTGAGCCCTTTTTATTTAAGGCGCAATTAGACAATTAACTATGAAGTTAAAGCAATTCACACAAGTATTTTATCGGTTAAATCTAATTAATAGAACAGGTAGCACTCAAAAAAAAAATAAAAAAACTAGATAAGTAGCGTAACCTTTAATATATGAAATATATTCACTTATCAGCACAAACAATTACGGACGTGTTTAGCTCTATAAAAATTTATTTGTATTAGGAGTTACTACCGTATTGCAGGAAATCTAATGTTGCTGCCTTACTGTCCTATTTACTGCTGCTGCTGCTGCTGCCCCCTATACTGCATGATACTGTCCTATTTACTGCTGCTGCTGCAACTCCACCCTATACTCCAAGATACTTCTCTAGCACGCCTCTGCTATTCGCTTCGTACCCCGTCGTTTCACGCACGACCGCCGCAATCAATGAACTCAACTAAGGCGATATTGGCAGCTTGAGGAGGCGACAAAAATCATCTGTCCAGCTAACGAGCCATTTTTTTACTGGTCGTGTAAATAGATGTAGGCGCAGGGGGCGTTATGCCCTCCTTGCTCAGTGCGGTGCCGTGCAGAGACAATGCACGCTTTAAAATCATACAGTGAGAATTGTAGCTGAAGTTGAAAAGGCTTCAGAAAATTATCGAGCACAGGTCATGCTCTGCCAGGGGTGGTACTGCAGCACTAATAGACATGCTTTTAATTGAGTGTACGAAGCTCAACTAGAGGCTAGAAATTATTAATGGATAACCAGACACATGCAAGTACTGCTTTGTTCCGCGAAAGGTTCCAACCTCCACTTTGACAATACGCGCCATAAAATCGTGGGGTGAGAATTTCTTTTGAAAATCAGAACGTCCCAACTGAATAGCAAACAAATGTTTTTCTCTACCCCCCCCCCCTCCGGGTTGGTGCTGCAGCACTACTATGCACACTTTGGAATCATAGGTAGGATTTGGATTTCTGCTGAAGGGCAGACATTCCTAATAGGGGTACCAAAAACAGATGATCTGCTCTGTGCAAAGTTCGGCCACTGTATTGCTTTCCTTAACGCCACATTATTTGGATTTCTGCTGAAGGGTATAGAGACGAAATACACAGGCAACCAATTACATGCCATGCATGGTGCAGGGCTTAGTCACGATAATGTACCCTTTTAAATCATAGCGCGAGAATCTCAACTGAAAGGCAGAAAGAATGAATTCATTACCAAGCAATATTCCTGCTGCTCAGGGCAATTTTCGATAATGAAATGCGAAATGCACCCTTTAAATTAGTATAGATTACGAAGAGCCACTAAGAGGCAGAAATTACTAACTGATATCATACACAAAGTACATACTGCTATGTCTGCCAGCAGTGCTTCAGCTTCCCCTACGACAATGTTCCCTTTCAAATCATAAGGTGCGAGACTTGGCTGGAACGCAAACAGCCTAAATGGACTTCCTAACTCCAGTCCCGCTGTTCAGTGCAGTGCTCCACACAAACGATGGAATATTTAAGGACGTAGCATGTGGACGTGAACTTAAGGGTAGGAATTCCTGACGGATAACTAAACTAGAAAATCTTGTGGTGTACGCATTCCAAGCAGAGACGATGGCAAAGCCGTGGCGACAAAATGTTTCAATAGCTCCAACAGTGCGGGGAGCAAGACTGTTTAGGGAAATGCCTCGGCATATTCGAACGCCCCTAATAAGAAAGTTGTAGAATTCAGAAATTTGTTGGATGCTCATTTAAAAAGAATACCAGCTAAACCAGCGGTAACTTGTAGCGTGGAGGTAGTAGGCTGCTGACTCTACCTCTGGTCGCTTCTGTGGTCCAACAGATGAAGCCCGACATAACGACTCTACACACCTGAGGTTTTGCGAGGAACTTCATCTGGAGGTCTCATAAGGTAAACACAAATCTTGTGCTGCTCCTTTAACAGATTTTCGGCCGCCCAGAAGCTAGACCATAAAATAACCTATGGGGAGGCCAAAAATTTTTGTGTGGGAGCTCAGTGTTTAACCACTACAATGCTCCTCTTAATCATTGAAGGACCCCACTAAAAATCAATTTCTAGAGGGTAACCCTATTTTCAACTGAAGCAAAGATAGTGCCCATGGTTGTTAGAGGATTAGTTCAGTGGTACGAGAATCATTGGAAATGAGTGGCAGAAAGCTTCAATGACTATTCATGCTCTTTCAGTGAGGCAAACATGTAGTAGCTACCGGTATCCTGCATACCTATGAACCACATTTTCGTTTGTTATAGGGAAGTGCTCCAAGTGAAAGAGAGCATGAAAACTACAAAGTAAAAACTTTATTATGAAATCACTGCAATATAATAATTTGCAATATGGGTATATTTAAAAAATATATTGGATTTTTCTCGTCGCATTCTAATGCAATTAGCCAAAATTTCAGAATTGCTGAATTGCACAAACTATTCAAATTCCTCAAACTGCCAAAATTGCCACAGTTGTCAAAATTGCCAAAACGACCATTATTTTTAAAAAAATTGCCCTCACATTTAACGGCAATGTACACTACTACATTAAAAAACAAACGTGTGAAATACATCAGCGTATATTAATAGTGATTTATTTTCAATATGAAAAAGCATATCAATATACCATGGGATATGGTAATCATTGGGAATTCAGAATCATTTCCAAAAGATTTGTGGTGACTTCAATATATGACTTTTCCAATAAATTTTTATTGCAATGTTAATACTTAACTAGATATTGAGCGCTGCAGTTTAATGACAGTAACTATATTTCCTGATTTACAGTGAAAGTAATTTTTGCTCAATATCTTCAACTCAAATCTAAAATCTTAATATTTATAGCAATTCCTGTTTCTGGACAGAACGGGATAAATTTTTGTTATTGTATAAAACAGACAAAAGGAACAATAGAACGTTCATTAGCTACTAACGAATCGACTACATGTTCTACTTTCCCCCCCCCCCAAAAAAAAAAACAAATTAAAACATTTTTAGCCGGATTTGGACCCATTGTTTGTGACGTTAGCTATAGTTCAGCGTTTTAACAAAATCGAGAGTGAGCTGCTTTTTTAAATGTACTTTTATAACACATCAACAATGACACAAAAATATTCTAATGAGCGACAATGTCCTCCAGAATTATTATATGCTGGTCTCGTCGGCGCATTTACCAGGCAAGACATTGCATGTGTACAGGCGAGTTCACACAATAGTCAATGAATGAATTTCCCCAACTCCGGGGCCGGATGCGTTGCTGTGACCATTTGAAGGCCAAAAATGTAAAGGTGCTCTCACAGTCTGAATTCACACTGAATCTGAAGAGATGTTCGACATGTTACTAGTGACACTACAAATATGAAAAGATGTTCGACATGAATCGTGACACTCGAATTCTGAAGAGACATTCGACATTTATAGTGACGCTACAAATCTGAAGAGATGTTCGATATGTTACTAGTGACACTTGAGCTAACATGGTTTAGTAATTTTTTTGGCTGACTCACAGTTGAGTCAACAAAGGAACGAACCTAACATTCGGACGACAAGTTGAGGAAGATGTTATAGTAATCTCCTCCTCCTCTGTTGACCACCGCACCCACAACAAAGTGTGATCCAAGAAGTGAGGCTCGGTGCAGAAGACGTGTGGGTACACCACGGACGACCAAGTGTTCACTGACACATTATTTGTCGCGTATCGGCCACGTACGCTACTTCGAGCCATGAAATATGGAGAAGAGCATCTCAAAAAGACGAAAAAATAAAGAAGACAACATAGAAAATAAGGCACTCGTGTGGATGCCATTTCCGTGGCCCTCCGTACGGGAGAAGGTAGTAACTCCGCGGGATAGGTAGGCCACCTCGATCGGCGACCCACCTCACGAAGCAGAAGAGGAAGCATAGAGAACCTACCTAACATTGTAAACTAACTTCGTCAGCAGGAGCTGCGGCCAGCTGCTACATCCCCAGCGGGAAAGGTACTCGGGACTGCCCTCGGGTTTGTGAGGCCCATACATATATATTCTGACAGGGATATGGCCCGTTAGAATATAGCTTTGAGGCGAGACCATCGAGAAGAGTCTCTATCTCGACGATCTTGCCTGAGGGCACAAGCTGAGGAAACTCGTTCATTTGAGTATAGAATGACACCACTTTAATGACAGATAATTCTGGGCAATGGATGTTTGAAGACATATGATGATATTTATATATATATATCTAATTGGCCTGATAGAGGTACACCCCACCGAGAACCTTGTAGGTTAGGAGGCAAGGACTGGTTCTGCTAATATCCAAAGTATATATAGGAATATATACGGGTTTGTTATGTATTAAACGTAATTAGAACAGTAGCAGAACCAGTCCTGGCGTCCTAACCTACAAGGTTGGCGGGGTAAGAGGTCATTTGAAGGGGTGCTGTAGTAAGGTGGTGGTGGGTGGCAGCATCAAAAAATTTTGGACGTTTATCTGTCGAAAAGTAGTCATGCGTTCCAACGTAGACTTATTTTCCTTTAAAATTAGACCAAGTTTGAGAAAATCTATGGAGTTTTTGATACTTTTTTTCACTATTTGAATCCAACAGGCCGTTAGACGGCCTAGATTTTTGGTACCTCTATCGAGACGCCGGCAACTTAACAGGCCGTATTGAATGATTGTTGGTCATCTAATAGCCCACATAGAAATAATATATATATATATATATATATATATATATATATATATATATATATATATATATATATTGCAAAGCAAAGCGTAGACAGAACACAGAGAAGAATCTCAGTCATGCTGTTCTTGAACCATGTTTTGAATTAAACATTTGCTTCAAGTATATAAACTTCAGCTCTTCCGTGTCAATTTAGCTCGAAGAAGATTTAATTGGAGCATGGAAGAAAAGAAGAATGTATTCTGCAGGGAGAGAATATCGGATGGATGAGACTTGTGTCAGATTAAATATGCCTCTTGGAACTTGGCAGTATATGTCACCTGCCTTTATCGCATCAAGAAACAACAATGCTATTTGCCTATGTACTTTGAAGTTGACAGCTTCTTTGAATCGTCCAAACCATGATTGTCCTCGGTAAGGGAATGGTAGAGCCTCCTGATCGCACACCACAACTATGAAATCCACATTCACCCACACTGCAGGTACATTCCCACCTGCTCCTGTATGAGTGCATGGCTGCAGTCGACCGTAGTTTGTCTGTGCTCCGGTATCGTATTGACGGAATACCCGATAGAAGACAGCATCCCCCGACCCAAAGGCCAATGCCTTCCAGTGACTACGAAGGAAATAATTGCTGATGATGTAGTATTTATGAACGTCAAGAGTCTATCTCTCTGGCGTGGGCTCGAACCTCCACTGTCCCGATAATGAGAGATTCTGCAACCTTGGCACTGAGATACAGGGGGTTTGTTAGGTCAAGGAGCGAAGTCTCGCCTATATAATTCCCATACAAAAAGGATGGACGAATAAAGCATATAATTTGTATTTTTTTATTGTAGCGTTTTGGTACATGAGATTTAAGAGTTCTTACATATATAGGAAGAAGGGACAAGCAATTAATATGTGGAGATAAGCGTGAAACTCATCCACGGGCAGTTTCCGTACGGACTTGATGGACTAACATGCATCGGATAAGAAACAGAAGAAAGGAAAAACATTACTAATGGAAGTATGACAACAGCCGGTAGCAGGATGAGCACGAAAGAAAAACGTTCCAAAGGTCGAGGAGAGGTTAAGGCAACATAAGAGAGCCTGCAAAAATCATGATAACCGTAACAGTTAGAGGTATTTCGATACTTTCTTTTCTTTTCTTTTTTTTTCTACCAATATCAATAGCATCTGTGTCCTCTGGCAACACTGACATGTTCTTTGCAGCTTACTGTTCCGCGTTTATCATAGCACAATCTAGTCAGTAGCCCAGTCAGGATGCTTGATTATTTGCTTTTAAGTGATACGCAGGATCAAGACTGTTGCCAGCAGCCAAGTTTTTGCGCTTGCAGTACTGATCAGCATAGTTCCCCGGATGCCACTGCCGGGCTACTGACCCTAACCAGAAAAAGATTGTGGGAGGGGGAGGTAGGTCGTCGTAATAAGAACCTCTCGTCGCTAATCCTATACTTTTTGACGATATTTGGTCGACTGCAGCCGTGGACTCCTCTGGGGCAAGAAGGCCCATATCTGCAGCACGAAATAGTGACTGTGGGTCAAGTTAACGGTTAAGTTAACTGTATTTTGCCGGGTGGCTGAAAAAACCCCTCTTACAAATACAGTAGCATTATGGAAGTGACTGCACGTGGTCACTATGCCTGTAAATGCTGCCTTCTATTCTAATTGATATAGAGCTCGAGTACTAATGCTTTACGTGCTATTTGCATACATTTTCTTAATTGTGACTTGATTCGATGTTAATACATAGACAAAAAAAAGTGTTGGACGAAATTAACTAGAACACTTGCTAACGCACGTTTAAATGTACGGCAAGTCCGGTTTCTCATACACTCCATAAATATAACCATATTTTTACCAAGTTGTAATATTTTGGTACAAGGCTTTTCGTAATTTTTGTTCCCAAGGAAGAAAAAAAGTCTTTATAGTAACCTTTTTCAAACAGGGCAAAGACATACAGAATGCACACTTCCTTGAGCATATGGAAATGTCACATGAAATTTCGTCCTTCGGTAATTAGTAAATTGTGATAAACATTGGTTTTACCTATTTGGCAGTGTATAATTGTTTTCGTGAATGGAATTTAATAGCTAAATGCAAATGTAAAATAATTAACCGTTAGCCGTTATATCACTGCATTTGTGCTGGCATTTCCAAACTTACGACAACCTTAACATTGTATAGGGATTGAGAATGCGAGCTACCAAGGCCTCCAAATTAACAGCAGGCCTTATGACTGCAGGGGAGAGGAGTCTTTATGACCTATACGGTCCAGAACGAGGGGGTGCAGTTGGCATATGATCCTACAACCTATGACGAAATACATCAGATAATCTGTGATCGACTTTAGCCGTGTACTTCTCTAGCGCCTTAACGAGAATAATCTGCAGCACGAACCAGTGCATATGGGTTGCCCAATTTGGGAGAACAGTCAAGGCAACTAGCTATAACTTCAGTACTAATAGTAAATATATATAAAACACGTAATATGAATGAAAATAATGTGAAATGATGACGAGGGAATTATTATGGAGTAAACGATGTTCCTTACGACGTGTAATGCTTACAAAAACCAGGAATTATCTCTTGTTAATTAGAATATTGACTTGCAGCCGTTGCTGCATTAGCCGTACTTGGTAATAATATATCTTATATGATATAACTATAATTGAAATTAAAATGCAGTGTCATGCACATAACGCACCCGCTGCAATCTGTTAGTCTCGAGTGCAAAGTAGATTAGGTAGATTATATTAATGATTATGTCGAGATTATATCATATTGCGTTAGTAAGGAATCTGCTAATGAATAACGTCGCTACGCATATTACGTTCAGAGGAAAAACATTGGCTAAGGGCATGAGATCGATGCATTATGAACATTAGCAAGAATAATTTGTATAAGATATTAGCAACAATACGATCGTAATCATCATACTCAGGAGCACACACTTTCATGATTTACATGTTATACATAGTTAAGCAAGGACAAGGGAAGTACGCCTGAACGAAATGAAGAAGTCAACTGCGGGTTCCCAGAAAGAGAGTGGTATTATACAATGAACTATAGAATGTCTAACTGGACTACTAAGCACAATTCCAACTATGCATACGAGATCAGTTAAAGTGAATTACTACTATTACTACGACTACTACAACTATTACTACTACTATTAATTGTCTTGTATATTGCTGCAAATAACCTAGCTAACAATTAGACACTGGACAGTAGGCTACTCGGAAATTTCTATACTCTTACAGAAAAAGAGTAGGTTGTTAATAAGAGTAGGCTGTTAACAAGAGTACGCTGTTACCGAGAGTACGCTGTTAATAAGAGTACGCTGTTAACAAGAGTACGCTGTTAACAAGAGTACGCTGTTAACATGAGTACGCTCTTAACGAGAGTACGCTGTTAACAAGAGTACGCTGTTAACAAGAGTAGGCTGTTAACAAGAGTAGGCTGTTAACAAGAGTACGCTGTTAACAAGAGTACGCTGTTAACAAGAGTACGCTGTTAACATGAGTACGCTGTTAACGAGAGTAGGCTGTTAACAAGAGTACGCTGTTAACAAGAGTAGGCTGTTAACGAGAGTACGCTGTTAACAAGAGTAGGCTGTTAACAAGAGTACGCTGTTAACATGAGTACGCTGTTAACGAGAGTACGCTGTTAACAAGAGTACGCTGTAAACAAGAGTAGGGTACTGTATCTAAATACTGTAACACGACCGTACTCAAAGTGCTGAAGCTGCCAAGCGTCAGAACTGCTACTGGAGCTGAACATTTCATGCCATTAGTCGCCACTAATTCTTTGCATATCAAGACATGAAAATTGAACTGCAACTTGTCTTTATTTCCTCTACAGGAGGTTATGTTTTTATCAGGAGTATATGTTGATTTGTCAGCATATTCGCTTGCCTGTCACCAAGATAACTATAACAGTGTGGACGGATCTTGACGAAATTTACAGGAATTGTTAGGTATGGTGGGAAGAACAGATTATTAATTAACTCTTGGTGAAGATCCGTTCATCCGTTTGTAGGTCTGTCTCTTTTTTCTCTGTAGCATAACTCAAAAATTATAGACGGATCTTTTTGAAGTTTGCGGGAATTTTTTTTTTTCAGGAAGCAAATGACAAAATTCTTGTGTTCATTTACTTGTCCGTTTGTTTGTTAATATCTATGTTTGTTTATATATACGTCTGTAACCTAACTCAAAAAGTTATAAACGGATTATTATGAAATTTGTATCACTACTTTAACATGTTAAAAGACGCAAATGACCAAATTTTGGCGATAATCGGTTGGTGCGTTTGTGTGTTTGACTACTGTATGTCAAAATGTTTGCCAGAACATAACTCAAAAGTGAGTGCGGAGCTCCACTCAACTTAAGGAAGCTGTTATTGTTGTCAAGAGGCACAATTGGCTAAATTTTGGCGATGATTAAAAAGAAATACTAAATTCAGAACCAATTTGAATTTTTTCGTTAACTTTGCCTTACTTGGTGGCGGTATGCACTCTCAGAATGCTTTGATTTATTTATGTACTAGACGACCCGTGACCCGTCATCACGATTGTCTTGTCTGTCTTTCGTGCCCATTTTGCTTCCTTCTCACCAGTTACTCATACTGATCTTTCTTCAATCTGTTCTTCTTCTTCTTCTTTCCCAACTTGCTGTTCC
>LQNS02278156.1:352248-369624 GCA_001587735.2 Parhyale hawaiensis
TCCTCTTATCACCTCGGTGCGCGGTGAGCATGTTGAGCGTGGTCTCTGATTGGTCGAGAGGGGAGACCAGGCGGCCAAGCACCGCTAGATGTTGGTCGTCCGTCGTTCCAGATCTCGTTGGGGCAGATATATATATATATGTATATATATATATATATATAGAGATAGAGAGTGAATATGATAAGATTATCTTATCGTCCTTCTAAGGACACATTGAACTAATGTATGATAAACTAGAGCACTCTGAGAGCGCATACCTCCGACAAGCGCGGCAACGGTAGCAAAAATTCAAATTGGTTCTGAAACCATAAATTTCTTTGTATAAACTCCAAATTTAATCATTGTGCCTTTTGATAGTAATAACAGCTTGTGCAATTTTCATGAACATCTGTTGATAACTTTTTGAGTTATACTGCTAGCAAACGTTAAGACAAACCTGAGTCAAACATACAAACGAACAAACCGATCTGCACCAAAATTCAATCATTTATGTCATTTAACATTACTAATAACCCCTATAAATGTCATAAAGATCCATTGATTATTTTTTTAAGTTATTGTGCTAACAAGCATGAAATTAAAAACAGCGACCAACGAACGAACTGATAATTACCAAAATTTGGTCATCCACTCTTTTCTATATAGCATACAGCTCGTGTTAATTTCATAAATTTCCATCTATAACTTTTTGAGTTATAGCATTGAGAAAAATGAGGCAGACAAACAAACAAACAATTAAACGGATGGACATATCTTCACCAAAAGTTGATCATCTATTCCTCCTAACATACCTAACAATACCTGTAAATTTCGTTCAAATCGGTTTCTAACTTTTTGAATTATATTGGTGACAGACAGACAAACAAAGAGACAGACAGACAAATACGACAAAAACCTAACCTTCTGGGCGGAGGTAAATATTTTAGACAATTTACTGTAGAACTGAGTGCAATTATCTCATAGAAAATTGTAACACGAACGGGCGAATGATTATCTTTGATGGACTTTTTACAGTTCGTCAATAAATGGATCGAATACTATTCTATAGTCTATAATTACTGTTTTGGGACTATTAATATATGCATAGGTCTATTATATACTAACAGTATAATGATGAGCTACTGAAAATCCTTAAGGCTGGTTGATAAAACTCGAATAAAATGTTATTTAATCAACGTAAGACCGGGAACCAAAAGTAAATTTTTCATGGTGATGGAAAGAGTATGTTTATCGACAGCAAATACAAGTTCGTAACTAGTGGTCAGCTGAGGGTAACTCATTAAAGTTAATATCACCATTTACCTTTGGCCAGTACTCATGTATGCGTTCCAATTTATGCATTCCCAGCCTAACCTTGAACAGTTTTTGTTGAAGGTCGCTAGGTTATCTGAAGAAGATGTCATTGAAGTTTTTTTTATCAATTAGCAGCAGGACTTCTTTAGGTGGGAGTGGACTGACATGTATAGCGTCGTCTTTGGTTTGATAATTTTTTCTTTTTAGGACTGAGCACAAAATACCGGTTCACACGCCAATCTTTGCAACGTGTACTGTAGACTGTTGCGTGCAGTCCGTTAATGCAACAATTTTGAAGACTATGAACAATGCATCAATGGCGTAGTGTATGCTACTGCAGGCAATTATCTCTTTGAGGGTGAGTACCATTACATTAATATATTTTATGTGAACTAACTACTTCGTACAAACCCCTGTATTACTTCAAGAGCTGATACAATAAGTGGAGTAGACTATTATTGTAGACCAATCTGGTCTACACAAATATGGTGTAGAGTATTTGTTATATTTAGTCTATAGTTATTATTATTATTGTTATATATTTGAGGGGGCTATGCCTTTATAGGTGTCAAGTACAATTAGTTCAATAAATCAGTACTATATAATAAATTGAAGTTGTGTTTTTATTTATTTGAAGCGCTATAGAAACTCCATAGAATTTATTTGTCATATAAAGCTGAAGTAGAGGCAAGTACATTCAGTTATAAAAACAAAACATTTAAGCTGACAAGTTTCCACGTTAAGTTCATTCGCTTCTTGGGCCAGTTAAAAGGTTTTTTAAAAAACTTGACAATATTGCTGGTTCTATAGACTAACAAAATGACTTGATTGAATACATGCATATGATACAATGCATATAAATAAGTGCGAAAGAGGAGGTGAGACCTTTTTCCATCAGTAAATGGCAATAACGGCAATATTAAATTTGTTTTTCAAGCAGTAATCCGATATTGGAAACAACCATTCCTCATCTATGTCATTGAGCAATTCATAAGTTGGAATATTGTGCCTCGTTTTTCTACATCAAACCAAATCGCTGGTACACTAAATCTCTGCCTTCTGAAATCATAATTGCTAGGTTGTTCGAGTGGCAGGAGGTATTTATTTATTATCCTAATGGGACACCTGCCCACCACTCAATACGGCAGATAATGTGCGGGTAGACAATGCTGTAGTAGAGATTTCTAAGGGTGATGAGCGGTAGCTTGTTAGAAGTGCAATAAAATAATCCCAGTGATCTGCTGAGTTTCCTGCATACATCATTAATATGTTGATTGAGGGACAGCTTGGAATCTAAAATGATACCCAAATATTTGATCTCATTAACCGATTCCAGTCTAACGTCATTAATATATGCAGTACTTGCAGAGTTGTGCAACCAAAATATCAGAATTAATGATAACAACAGCCTTCCTTAAGTCCAGAAATAAGCAAACTGTATACCTCTTATGGTTAAAAGTGCTGAGACAATCGGACACAAGTGATAAAATTGTATCTGAAGTCAAGATACCTTTTCTAAAGCCATGTTGACATCACATTAGATGATCCAAAATATGAGTTAAGACGGTTGAAGATAATATTTCCGAATATCTTGTTAAAAATAGAGAGAGCCGAGATCGGCCAATAGTTCTCAACTAGAGATGGGCCTTTTCATTTATTTGCTAGTAGTCCAAGCCGTCATTATAAATGACGGCAGAAAGTGCTTCTTAAATGAAAATTCAGCATTCTGCCTGAAAAACTGAATATATATAATATGGCGTAGGTACGAGGTATCTCCCGCAAGACCTTGGAACATGTCCAAACCTTGGTCCAAACACGATCATGCAGGCGATCTCAGGTCCTTCGGCTTGAGTTCCCGAATGCGAAACCCCGTATCCTAGCTACCGTATTGAAAACTCGAATTCTCCCTATCTTACTTCCATTGAGCATGGCAGGAAAAATATCAATCTGAAACAAAGAATGACACTTCAGGCCTTAATATTTTCGTGAATTTGTTGCTTATAGAAGTTTTAGAAGTATGTACGGGTTTGTCATTCATTACTGAATGCAAAAAAATTAGGTCAAAAAGCTAAACAAAGTATATATAGAAAATAATGGGAGAACATATGAAAATGCATCTGCGGCACAGTGCATAGTCAGGCCCAATTATGGGGCTGAAATCTGTCTTAGGGGCCAGTGTCAGTCAATGTATGGTGTGGTCTATACCGTTTCTTCATGGGCTGACAGTGCTGATAGATAAACTCTAAATCTTGGCTGAACTACGTTAACAGGTTAACTCATCGCTTGACCATTTTGAGACAGTTCTGCGCATCTCGCTGTGTGACGTCACGTGGGGAGAACGCTCGTGAAAATCGTCAGTGTTGCTAGAGTATCGATATAATTTCTAATTAATTTTTTTACGATTTTTTCGTTATATTGGGATGTCGTTTGATGTTTGGCTGTTCTGAACATGTTAGTAGCAATGTATTAAAGCTTCATCGTGTTCTTATAAAGCTACTGGTGTTTCAAAAAAGAGCGCTTGGACATGCAAATGAGCCAACTCACGTTCCGCTGTGGCAGGCCGCATGTGCTCCAACTAATTTTTGCTTCAGCAATATGATTACCGCCTATCTCTCATCAGTACATTGCTTAAGGTAGAAAAATGTACATCTGTGTGTTGTTAATGCAGCAAATGGTTTGAGACTTTTTTGTTTTAGCAGGTATTTGGCTTTGGAAACAAGGCCTCAGGGTGTAGCACTAAAGGCTTCTTGGTTCTCAACATTTTACTATTTTTCTTTTTAATGGTTGAAAAGCATTCGTAATAATTATGAGTGATACAATTTTCCTTTCAGGCTTACCCAAGTAACACCAGTCAATACTCATTTTATTCAGGAATTTCATGAAAATTACTCAAATTAGAAAAAGCTCGTTGTTTCAACGCCAATGCGTTTGTAATGAGAATGGCCTGGATTAAGTTTTTTCATTATCTAAACAAGAAAATTGAGACAAATTTAATTGGATATTGTTCTATTACTGTTGCCGATGACACACGCTAGTCAAAAGAACGAGTATCGTAATATTTTCGTCCAAAAGTTATGTTGAACTCTTCTAAACTTAGCTGTGAGATTGTCAACAAATGGCGTGAAAATGTTTACCGTCAGTTCAGTTTACTCCGCTAGTGCCGTTAGTTAACCGTCCGACGTATCATTAAATCTGGAGAGAATAATAATTCATAATCGTTTGCAAGTGTGTGCTATTTATATTTAAATGGGCAAATCAAAACTTTCGGAAGAAAAGATGGCGATACTCGATCTTTTGAATAGCGTGCGACATCGACGTGAGAGAGGAGGTGCTCCCTCTTCGGAACATAGAGAGATGTAACACTGAGACCGGCAAATCATACCCATCCGCTTGACAATTGAATTTTCTTGCTAAGATAAGCCCTTTAATGTTTTAATAGAATAAATGTACTTAAATATTATTTCTAGAGCTTTCAAGTCTCGTCCCATCTGACGTAAGTTCAAGTGAGACACTTCGGTAGCAATGCAGCGACAAAAATCATGGAGTATTGAAGGCCATGTGATTGCCTATTGCTTCGCTAGTAATTGTTCCTTTATCAATGCTCTATTACGCAATATTTTAGTTGAGAGATTATATATTAACTTACACTCCTACGTTAATAGCGAGCAAAGTGTTCACTACACCGTCTATCTAAGTAATCAAATCAATTTCAACTTTCAATTGCGCATGATTTTGGCGCTCTATCCTAATTGTTTTTTTTTAAACGTGTTCTTTTGCTATTACTTTTAACAGTGGAGTGCACTAGTATATAAAACAGTAATGTAGTTACAAAGAACAATCTATGTTAATGTAATGCCGAAGAAGTCGTAGCTATGTTGCTGTACTTGATTTTTTCGTCGTTGAGCTCATTCATATGACATTCTATTATTTTATTTCTCGCTAACAGATATTAGCACGGGGAAGTTAACAGCTGTGACTGTGTGAAAATGATTACCATTGTTTCTCCTATATGTGAGCCCTCGCTCACGATATTTATAAAGCAAGTGACGGGTAGGAAAAAATGAACGCGGACTGGAGTCCATCTCCCCACGTGACGTCACAGCTGAGATGAAGTGGCGGGGCTGGCAACCCGACCTGCGCGTGAGACAACCTGTTAACGTAGTTCAGCCATGCTCTAGACCACCCCGAAACCCACAGTCAGCAGCATAGCATAACCTTACGTAGAAACAGTCTGATAGGCAGTGAGCAAGGAGTTTTTAATGGGAGAAGAGAACCTGAGCACTTTTTCAGCAAGTGCACACGTGGCTAAGTCACGTGACAGGAGGTGGCGTTTTGAACCCCCTGAACTGGCTGAACTGTTCTAATGCAGTGGGCTCAAGGCCATGGTTAGCACATACTAAGGAAGACACAGGCAGGCAGTTCTTCAATATTTTTGCAAAAAGTTGTGTCTTAATATTGATGTCACGGTACTCACTTTGTTACTTGCATCATAAGCTGGTATACAGGATACAAGTTGCATCTACATTGCTCCAGCAGCTCAAAATTTAGTCGATGGTTAATGGCCATTAAACTCTGAAACCAGGACTCCTCTCTATGCATGGTTCTGTGAGGCAATGTCGCTCTCCTATGGGAAACGCCACTCAGCCAGTTCAATGGAAATGTTTACTGGAAACCCTCCCGTAGGGTATATAATAGAGAGGGTGCACTCTTCCCATTACAACCTCCTTGGCACTGAGCAATGAACTTTAATAGAGAGGAGGGAGTCCTCTCACCACAAGCTAGACAAGCTGGCGTTCCAACTTTTCGGGTGTGGCTGAGGCGATGTATTGTAAGGGTATTATTTTCTGCCTACATTCCTTTGGGTAGAAATCAGATCAGCCATGAAAGTGAGTACCTCTGGCACCCGGCGAGGGCAGTGAACGGACAAGCACACATTAATTTCATTGGTAGAAGTGGCGAGGGAGAAGCAAACAACTGATGTACTAATATGCGATTGGTGCATACGGCGACTGGCAGCAGCCTTACCGGAAACCTGAGCTCCACGGACGAGGCTCCTGGCTCCCTCCTTTCCTCCTTAATGACGTGCTTTATCCAGGCACTAAGCCGGATAGGCCGGCTAAGGGAGCTCCCGAGCAGATATTGCACTTGGGGTATGGGCACACACAAGTAGCACTCCACGTTGTCGCCTATAGATCATCACTTTTGTTTCGCTACAGCTGTAGATAACAAATGTAATAGAGACTGAATGTAGTCGGATGTTATTAGATAATAACTATATAATAATTGAACACTGATGCGCATGTAGCCCATAATATCTTTAAGGGGCAAGCAGTCTTAGTTTATGAATGACTACAGAGTAAACATCAGCATCTTGAGACTATAGTTTTTCGGGTATTATGTATTTTGCTCTCGTAAACTCCATGTACTTATAATGCCAGGGCTACTCTAGGTGGTCACGCAGACTTGATCATGCGAGGATAAGAGACTCGGATGTCATTCATGCGGCCGTATCCATGCTACTGACATTAAATGTGTATCGGAATGACTTGCTAGCTGCTCATCTTAGAAAAAATTGATTTGGCAAATGCATATGTGGCCCGGAATGATAAGTATCTGTTGTTTAATTAAAAATATGATCTTATAACGAAGTAACTGAACCTTCTCTTACACAGGTTATTCGCTTTCTTTACCTTACCTTTAATGATTCTTCGGATGAGGTCCAGGTGACGTTATGCACGCCACATATTTTATGCAGAGAAGATGCTGCAGTCCGTGACCAGCGGGATGGCTAACAGCGAGTTATACCCACAGTTCACGTAGCCGCTTACAACAGGTTTATCTGGCACTTTCAGTAAGCATGCGTCCAGTAAGTTTTTAAATTTCGGTCTCTGTACCGGTGACATTTCGAATGTGACGAGGCAATTTGTTGAATAATCTTGCCTCTCGGACCAAGAAACTATTAGAATACTTTGGGGCTATTGCATCACCACCAGTTTTGATCGGAAATTGCACTTCACAAATGCCACCAATAGGGTTTGAGTGTCTTTCCTGGATTCACCCATAGACGTTGACAGTAATTCCTTGTAGAATTTTCCAAACATATATGATCGTAAGGCGCTAGAATCTTCTTTGAATTGAGTACATTTGAATTTGAGTAAGTCTTTCGTGATAGTTCGAATCTTTCATGCCTCGGATTTTGGCAGTGAACGATCTCTGGATAGCCTCGAGTAGCTCTAAGTCTTTCCGTTTGCTTGGCATCCGAAGAGGGGAACAGTATTCAATCCTTGGCAGTATCAATTGTTTCCATATGGTGAGTATTGTGCCTGCCTCTCGTGAAGAGAAAGTTCGAAGTACCCATCCGCTCCACTTCTTATCTATGGTAACAACTCGAACCACATGATCTTCAAAAGTGGCGTTATCTTGTAGTCTCACCCCAAGATCCCTTAAAATTTGCTTGCTCTCGATTTTGCTCCCATCTCTCTTCATGTAGGACGTAGATTCAGTAAGAAAGAAGATTTTTCCAGGCCGTGAAATTTCAAATTTTGATTCGTTGAATGTCACGTTGTTACCCGATGTCCAGTGAAAGATGTTGGTTAGAACTAGTTGTACATTCAGTACGTCTGCCATTGATTGTAGCTCTGCTAATATCCGTGTGTCATCCCTTGCATTCTGAATGAGGGAACGGCAACTTGTATTGGTGTCCCATATCATTTATCATGATGA
This sequence comes from Parhyale hawaiensis, assembly GCA_001587735.2. Classification (NCBI taxonomy): domain Eukaryota; kingdom Metazoa; phylum Arthropoda; class Malacostraca; order Amphipoda; family Hyalidae; genus Parhyale; species Parhyale hawaiensis. The sequence goes on from LQNS02278156.1 coordinate 360,265, forward strand.
GGAAGAGTATTGGACCAAGCACGTTGCCTTGTGGGACTCCACTGAGTACCGGCTATCGTTTGGACACTTTATTATTTATGATTACACTTTGGGTTCGGTTTGTCAGGAAAGTTTCGATCCTTCTAAGATATTTTCCACGGATGCCAAAGTTGAAGAACTTGAGTAGCAGTATTCCATGGTTTACTTTATCGAGTGCTTTGACAAAATCTAAATATATTACGTCCATATTTTTCCCTCGTCATACTAGGTCGAGAATAGAGTCATAATACTCAAGCAGCTGCTAAGAGGTTGAACGTTTATAGCCAAAGCTATGCTGATTTGATGTAAGCAGCTTATTGCTTTCTAAATGATGTACTAGGCATTTTCTTAACACCCTTTCAAACGTTTTCACTACGCGGCTAGTTAGGGAGACAGGTCTATACTTGGCTGGATCCATGCCATTTCCAGCTTTGGGAATACTCAAAATAAGATCGTGCTTGTAGGTGAGTGGAATTACTCAATTATCCATTGATTTCCGCCACATACGGTATAGGGGGAAGAGATGCTTAGCTTGCACATCTTAAGGATTTTTGCAGGCACATCATCTGGTCCCGCTGCACTGTTGCCGCTAAGTTCATCAATGGCTAGTTCAATGCTTAGTTTTGTGAACTGGAAGTCCGTTAGGTAGTTTGTAGTTAAATCAATTCTTGGGATTTCAGGATTTTGTCACTAAAAACTTCTTGATTTTGAAAGTTCAGGATTTCTCGTATAGGAGAAATATACTTTGCAGCTCAGCCTGAAGACCAGTTTACACATAAACCTATTCAATTTATTCTTTCAGCGGATTGTCAGAATATTTCGTTGAGTTTTTCTGAATACAACTGTGTGCTCTACAAAAGATACCTTAAAATGTTAACCGTCAAGCCGGTTGGCATGAACAAGTGTCACTACCTACAATTCTTATATTTCATCAAACTTACAGTGAACTACCACCAAGAAAGCTGAGTGCTTTGCTGCAGACCAAATCAACACAGCATCGCTTTCAGAAAATTTGTTGAAAGAACACGTTGAAAAAACTCCGAGTAAACCAGCATTTAGTTAAGATATGGTTAATGCAGTGCATTGCGCAGAGTGTATTTTTTCACCCTTGGATTATCAGCTGTTCTTATATTGTAAGCATTGAACACGCTAGTTTTCCGCCTTCAATTTACGTGACGTGAATTAAAAATAAATGAATAAAAAATTACTCAACATGGCGGCAAAACGATATGCATGTCTATAAAGAAAGATACGCGAAAATTATTCAACAGGCGGCATCATGATTTTCAAAGCTGATATAAAGCATGGATAATATTAACCACTGAGAAAATAATATTACTTTACATATTACTTAGTACTGCATATTCCTCTAGAGTTTTCTTCGCTTTGTTAGTTAAATTTGGCACGTGTCTTTGAGCTGTGCAACACAACGTTACTTTTAAAGGTCGTCAGCTGTCGAAGGCCACAAAGTATTTCATCAAAATAAGCGTAATTAAGTGCTTCTGTTCTGGTAGCTACTCCTATTATTATTATTATTATTATTATTATTATTATTACAGTGCAATTGTGGAGGCCGAGGCTTGTTTGATCAATGCATCCGTGAAACTGTCATTATCTGCTTGGGCACATTTGACACTGTTCTTGACGTGAGTAACTTGTGAAATGATACTGTGAATATGAGTATGAGTAAAATGATGAAATGAATATGAGTGAAATGATGAAATGAATAAAATAATGATATGAATATGAATGAAATGATGATGTGAATGTGAGTGCAATGATGAAATGAATATGAGTGAAATAATGATATGAATGAAATGATATGTGAATATGTTTTAAAATGATGATGTGAATGTGATATTAATTGATGATGCGAATATGGTTGAAAAGATGGAGCTTATATGATTTTCTATGATTATTTCATAATTGTGAAATTGTATTTCGAGAGAACAATAAAACTACAGAGAAAGATACAAAAAATGATGTGAATGCGATATTAAGTGATGATATGAATATCAGTGAAATGATGGTGGGCATTTGCTGTGATGATGTGAATGCGAAAGGGATGATGTGAATATGAGTGAAATTAATGTGTGAATATGATGTGAGATGAAATAGGGATGTGAATATCAGTGAAATTATATGAAATTACCCTAAGCCACGATACTTATAGCGGAAAACACATGATTTTACTTACGTATGACGTGCAACGTATAATAACATCTATTGCGCATGGAAGAGAAATTAGTAGTTGCAATATTAAGAAATACTCTGTCCTCATTTATTAGGATATGGTCTACCTCACGTATTTATTTCAGGTGTCAAATATTTCGACTTATACTTCACGTATGTATTCGGTTAGATCAGCTGGGGGCAGGTTAGAGTAGGCAAAGTTAGCTAAGTTAAGCTAAGTTAGAATAGGTTCGGTTTAGCAGGAATAGGTGTCTAACCTATCTTATAGGTACACATATTATGGCCAAACCTAATGTAGAACACACGCTATACCGGCACCATGTGTTGTCAGACATCTGTTGCCGATTAGGGGGGGGGGAGGGAGGGAGGGGGGAGTGTGTCCGCTATTTTGAAACGTTTTTAATTACAGTCCGATTGCGACAAAATTTATACCCTGTATGTAAAATGAAAAAAGAAAGTCTTTTTGTTCATGAAAATTTTGGCAGTTTCTGCTTCGTTTTCTTTTCATCATCGAATTTCAGGGTAAACTTGCATTTTCCTATTGCTTATTGAGCTCACATAGCATTTCACAGTTTTTATGCTAGAATAAATACGAAGACAGTTTTGGAATCGTCAAACCCTTTTCCACAACCATAGATTTTAGATTATTCTATTTTCTGCCTCGTTTTCCTTCAATTTGCACTGTCACCAGTGACTATAGTTTTTTAAAAATACGTAAGTTTGCCCTAAAATTGCTGTATTGAAAGAAAAACGAGACAGAGAATGGAAAGCCTAAAAACCTACGATTGTGGGGAGGGGCTTAACGATTACAAAACGGTCTTTGTTTCCATTCTAGCATAAAAACTGAAAAAAAAAAATTTGTGAGCTTTATGCAGAAATTGACAATTTTTCAGGAGAGCCAAAAAAACATTTATTTTATGGCAAAAAAATAGTTTGAAAGAATTCATAACCCTAAATAACTGTGTGTAATTGTTGATATATGTTATTATTACAATTCTAAATGGTAATCTGCACATGATTTACCTATTTTGTACCCACCTCTTAGATGATCAGCCAATTTATGCTTAACGTGAAACTTCGAGAAGTACTTATGTGTTTTCATTCATGAAAGGTTTTTCACATACTTTCTCACTGATATTACACTCATATCTCACTGATTTTTTGTTATAATTGTTCCTATTTTTATAATGTTTTTCATAGTGTATAAAGATGATGATAACAATAATAACAACACAAATAATAGTTCGTATTATATTATAGGTAACCTAAAAATGCCTAAACAGAAAACTAAGAAGAAAACAGGACAATTTTATAGAAAAAAACTATATTATTTTTGATCTTACATATAATTACAAGGCTTCAGCCAAATGGACCGACTTTCTCAATTTAACCCTTTCAGAGGTGGACTTTGCCCCATTTAGAGGTGTTCCAATGGGCCCCGAGGCCAAAATTTTATGCCACAATTCTGCCCTCATCCAAGGATAAAATTTCACTAAAAAATAAAAAGCCAGTTTTGGATCATCCCCCCTTCAGCACAGTAACAGAAATTTACATGATGTGATATCTTTAAGAGGGTAGAGATGTCGGCGGTCTTGATTCCTTTTATTTACAGTCCGATTGCAACAAGATTTGTATGTAGAATAAAAAAAGAACATATTTTTGTTCCCGGAAATTTTCCCGTTTTCTTCTTCGTTTTCTTTTTATCGTCGAATTTCAGGGTAAACTTGCATTTTCCTATTGGTTACTCAACTCCGAATGGTTTTTTACATTTTTATGCCATTAGACAGTTTTAAAATTGTCAAACTATTCCCTACAAAACTAAATGCTTAGATTTTCCATATTCTGCTTCGTTTTCTTCCAATCGGCACTTTAAACAGTGACTAAAATTATTTTCAAAATGTGTAGGTGTGCACTGGCAAATTGGTATATTGAAAGAAAACGAGACAGAAAATGAAAAATCTAATCTTTCGGAGTTCAATATAATGATTGGCATTTTTGAAAAAGGCTGAAAACATATATTCAACAGGAAAAAATAGTTTGAAAGTATTCATAACCATAAAAAGTAGTGTATAATTGTCGAAATATGTTATCATTACAAATCTCAATAGTTATGCACGTACGATGTATATATTTTGTATTCACTTCTTCGTTGATCAGCCTATTTATGCTCAAGAAGAAACTCCCTAGTAGGTGGCTTTATTCTTGAAATGTTTTTTTATATACTTTCTCACTGATATTTTCATAATAATTGTTGCTGTTTTTCCATAATGTTTTCCATTGTATATAATAATAACACAAATAATAGTACATATATGATTATAGGTAACTTCCAAAAAATGAACATCAACAGAAAACGAAGAAGAAAACGGAAAAATTGCATGGAGAAAAATCAATTCTATTTTATATTTTACATATAATTACACAGTTTCAGTCAAATCGGTCGATTTTCTAAATTTACCCCTCGCGGTGGGGGACTTCCCCCTCCCCCATTTAGAGGTGTTCCAATGCGCTAAGGGCCAACATCCAGGGATAAAATTGCACTAAAAACAGAAGTACCAAATTTTACACATTTTCGCTGGACATTCCCCTTAATTCATTTAGGAAATCAGCTCTGAAGATAAAAAAGATGAATAGGTTTTCTGGATTTATATCATATAGGCTTTCGAAGGCTCGTCGTTAACTAACGTTTGTTGATTAGTAATATAAAATCCTTTCGTAATGATGGAGGAAGTGGGGGGGGGGTGGTGAGTGTGTGCAATATTTCAGAAATTAATCAAACTTCGTGTGTTCTACTTAAGGAAATGAATCAGAATCACCATGTGAAGTTTTTAGTACATCCAACAAAGTCTATTTGATAGCCTGATGACTATAAATAGATGAAAATCATTATGCGTAGACTTTGACTGATTTATTAACATCTATTTCTAAGCAAAGTGAAATGCCTGCAGATAACAATACACAGTTTTTAATTAAAATTTTGATTAAAATTCGTGCATAATGCCGGGGGAAGTGACTGCCTTGCTGATCACAGTGCACAGTTTTCAATTGTTTTTTAATTAAAATCTGCTTGTAATACTGACAGAAATGACTGCGCTGAAGATTTTAGTGCCTATAGTTTTTAACTAATTTATTAATTAAAATCCTCTAGTGATGCTGATAGAAATGTCTGCACTGTGGATCACAATGCTCAATTTTAAATTTAATTTATTAATTAAAATCTGCTTGTAATTCCCAAAGGAATAGCGGTATATAGCTGGCTCGTGTCAGACACAGGGTAAGGAAGGTCTCTCGAGTTCGCGGAACTGTTGTTGCCGCAGCCATAAAATTAGCACTGCCTTCTTAGCGCACAGCTGCAGACGCCTTAAAGAGGCCGCCAAAAAACTGGCTCCGGCAACTAGGTGCCAAGTCTTTGCTCACTTTTGTGGGAAGGAATGTGATTTTTCACAGCAATGTTATTGTGTGCAAATGAAGGCGGGAAGGCAAAAGGTATTTTTTCACTGCGTTTGTGGAGGACAGCTGTGAGTGCCTCGTGCAGTTGTTATTTAGCCTAGAAAGAGCAAATGGCGTAAAGGGTAAAGTGCATATTGAAACTACGCGCGTGAAGCATAAGAGAAACTGGTCAGTTGAGTATGTAAAAACATAATTAAGGATAAACTAATTACATTTGTCGAGAATATCAATCCTTCGAGTCTGAAAGGAAATAGAAATAGAGACAAATAAACATCAGTTTTAATTAATTACTATGCTTCCTTCGCTGCTCCCACTGTTAATTATAATTTTGCAGCAATTTCCTGAGCTTCAAAGCATTCACCAGTTCTTTGAAATGTCAGTTGACTGCGTGTAAATTGCGTTACCTGTAGCTCTGATGAAACGAATGCATCTATGCTCACAATAATTGAGTGCGGGGTCAGGCGGGCCTCTGTAGAAAATTGCCGGTGTATTTTTGAATATAATATTTACGAGAGCTTAGAATAGTTGCTATTGCTCTACGGTAAAGCGAGTCCATAAGTTTTCTAGGGCATAGAATGGTGCGATAGAAAGTTTGCATGGTTCACGAAGTTTTCGAAATTTTTACTGCTGCGTTGTGCATGATTGAAGTCCAAATATTCTGTATTACTGCATTGTGGTCAGAGTCCACAAAGTCCATACTGCTCCATTACGTGGGTTGTCTACAGTAATGTTGCTACAACAAACCAGCAGCAGCAGCAGCACAGTAACTGTTGAAAGTTAGATTAGAAATTGGAAGAGACACACAAAGAGATCCATTCCCAGAGAGGAAATGGAGGCTAGGTTACGGGCTGTCGCAGGTGAGGACCACATCGACGCAGTTTGGTTAAAGGTTTGAAAAAGTCCGCCATATTCGCAAGATTTTATTTTTTATACTGTTGCCGCCATAATTTTTCTAGATTTTTCCAAAGTGCTTCCATAAAACTAAGGGACATTCCCACCAGAAATTTTCGGTGCACCTAGAAAACACATGTGCTTTTTTAAAGCATAGGAATCAAGAGATGGTCTTACAGGGCGTTTTGTTGCCATTTTACTGCCAACACTTTCCCTATAGAAAATTTACCCAAATAACATTTTTACTGTAAATACTCTGATGTATAGCGGCAGCCGTTCCAGTAACTTCATGGGACAACTACCCTGCATCCGCCGCTGCTTTGTCTGTAACCTGATCGTTGAAAAGCACCTGATATACCTCGGCACGGACTGCTCATTGAACGGCATGGTGCACCTAGGTTCTCAAACAAAGTCTTCTTCATTTGCTAAAGCAAGATGAACTTCAAACGAAGGAAGTCTGCGAATGAGATCAGCAGAGGTCGGCTATTAGAGTTTCATGGGCCTGTCGATATGAAACAGACAGAGTTCAGGGTCCATGGCAAACAGGAATGTTTGGGTTCCGAAGAATTCCCACGTATACATTCATAAGTTGTGACACCGAGTTCTCGTCGAACACTTTGAGCAAATATTGAGGTTTGGGACGAATATGTAGAGGTGCGTACAGGAAGCCATGACCTTTAGGAAAGTAACTTAATTGCTTCTATCCATTGCTGCCTGAAGGGATCGTTTCGTCTCGTTTCAAATTGTGCTTTTCCCCAAGATAACACTGAATTTAATTGTGGTTTGTAATAGATGAGAAGGTTAAGCTTGATGAAGGAGCATGATATCGAAAATTAAAGTTAGCAAATCACAGTAATGTAGCTTATACCGGTGGTTATTAGGTCAAGTTTCAAGTAGCGCAGGTAAAACAAAAGATTTTTAAATAGGATAATGATAACAACAAAAATATACACCGGCCTTATACTCAACCATACTACAGCAAATTTGTTACACTTACGCCGTTCGTTAAACCTCCGACAGTGATAGATTATCAAGAGACAAATACATGGCCCAATCAGAAAATTGTAGGTGACTAACCAACATTATCCAATGCCACCTTTATAGACATCGGATAATTACTTATAATTTTCCGATGGGTAACTTCATTATGAATATTGAGTTAACTTTTATATTCTTCAGTTTTAGTACCAAAAGTAAAACCCCTAAAAATGAAAGAGATCTTTCGATGATCTCATCGTGTTCCTTTTGATACGTCGAGTGTTGAATAACTGCGCACAAAAAGACAAAACAAAAAATAAAAGTGTTAACTTATTTAAGTGTAGATGTGGTTCAATGTCGACAAAAACTACCAGATTTTTTTTTTCTTAGCCCAAAGAGATAAGCAGATGACATATTTTTACACAACAACATTCCTTGTACTGCTTGTTTTTCCGAATACATGAAAGAAGAATTGTTTCCTATATCTGCGGCTTTTGGAACAGTATAGTAAATATGAACGCCGGGACGCATTGCAAGTCACTCACTTCAAAAGCTCATAAGAAGGTTACGCTGGAGTATCAGAAATAGCATCTGGTTCACGAAAGCAGGGAGCTACATTTCATTTCAAGCTCGGAAATCTTGATCTCTGGCGGCTTTAATGCCGAATCTGTTCGCAGAAGAGAGTTGAACAAAAAGGTACCCTTTTTGCACATATATAATTGGATATACTACTAATTGTTATTTCTCTCGTAATTTGCAAATCTAATGAAGCGACTTAGACAATAAGTTTAAATTTTTTGTTGGTAGAACTATGAATTTCAACACTGCAGTTTTTTTTATAAAATACCGTACTCGTAATTGACATTCATTCGGGACTAGTACTGGTAATTGGCCAGTCGACGGTCTGCATAAATAACGCATACGAATCTTACGAATTACAGATACAACAAGCGATAACTTTTAAATGGGTCAGGTTAGACTTGAATTGTTTTCAGATTTATTTTGAATTACAGTGTGCAATTTATGAATATACTAGTGAAATAATCCAGTGTTGCAAAAGGGGGTTCACAGTATGGGTAGATGCAGTGTTTCCCTCAACTGGGCGTCCGAATCCGTTGCTGCGTCAGTTTACAGGGCAAAGAAGTGCACTACTTTCTGATTTCTAAATCCCCCATTTGACGGTGGTAGGAAAGCCACTTTAACCCCATCAAAATTCTGGGCCGTATCAGATGCTTAAACTGTAAAACAGTTCAATAAACGGCCACAGTTTCTGTTGCACAAGAGCTCCATCCTCCTGTCTGTCTGGCACACTATCGACGACCAATAATAGGTGCTATGCATATGCCCATAGCTTCAGGCGTCAAAGGAGCATTACGAAGAAAGGAGATATAACAGGAGTTTCGATACCATAAGTAACGAGAGATGGAAGATGCTTCAGTGTACTTGACTCAACAATTACCACTAAAAACGCATCAAAAACATTATTGAAATTCTTGCATTTGTGTAGACTTATCAGGACAAAAAAAGTACTCGCTTCACCGAGGGACTAGTTATAGTATCTTGCCGTCTCGAGACCCAGTCAGTACGGAATTAAACTATCCATACTCAGCGCATCCTCAGCGCCGATTCAGCGAATCCTCAGCGCCGATTCAGCGAATCCTCAGCGCAGACTCAGCTCAGACTTAGGTGAAATAATACAATTATTAGTGAACTAGTGGACCCGTGCGTGAAAAATTCACGCAATAACCTATACGTTTGCCTAATGCCTCTAGGCCGGTGCGGAATCTCCTCTTCTCTTATTTGCTTCTTAATTTTCTTCTTTTCTTCATT
>LQNS02278156.1:378020-388217 GCA_001587735.2 Parhyale hawaiensis
TAGGTTGTGAAGTAGAGTTGTACAGTCAATTCTTAACCTAGCGAGTAAGACTCCTTGCTTATTGTTCTACACTAGTGTACTGAACATGTATTGTAATAGAGCTATTGTATGAATACCTTCCTACGGGGAGAAATACAAGATTTTGATTTTGATTTTTTTGATGCGACTAAGCTGACCGAAATTAAAAGGCCTCACTGGACAGCAACAGGCCGATGTACACGGCAGGCACAAGTTATTGGACTTCGCAATTTTACAACAATTGTTTCCCTAGACTCAAGGGAAGAAGTTGCCAGAAGCGCAAATTCGAAAGGATGGAGATAGGCCAACAGAATTTATCACTTTCGAGCAATAATAATTCAAGGCAAATTTTCATCCAGGTTTACCCTGTCCCCGACCCCACGATGAAGTACTCCTCTATTTGTTACCTAAGTTCTCGCAGTAATTCCCAGCCTGCAGCACAGCACAACGTCTCATGCCAACACTGTGACATGAAATGAGGCTTCAGTTTTCTAGAACAGACCCGTAGTTCAGACACACACACATGCCATACCGTGCCCTATACATCCTCGCTTTCGCTTCTCTGCAGCGGGCTGAAAAATTTATATGACTGAAAGTGAAAAGGAATTTCATCAAAATGCGACTAGCCACAGTGCTGCGGCTGGCTGTAATAACATCAGTGACGTAAGAAGAACAGAATCATGATTTATTTCAGAGTTACAGCAGGAGTTTAGAAAATAAATAAATAAATGAATAAATAAAGATCATCTTTTATCTCGAGGCTTTCTTTAGCCTTAATTCTAGAATTTTGAAGAACTGGCAGTGTGAAGAGCAGGAGAAGCAGTCAGTGTTTAGTCAATTTGGGATCCCTCGCCGTACTTCTCCTCGCCTCTCTGTGCCGGAGTACTCCACGCATGTAAATCAGTATCGTACCATCCGGGAATCGACCCGGGTGCGTTCCAGTCAACAGCTACTGTAGGTGGCGTGCCCATGCGAGCGCAGTCGTGCATATGTATAAAGGCGAGTTCACATTAGGAACTTTCGTTGCCGTCACAGCCCGTCGGCCAACGAACGAGGCCCCATACTCTCTGGCAACTGAGTGAGCTACGGTGGGCGACGGCAGACTGGAGCAGTTTGTATTTTTGACGCCGTCGACGCGTTTTTCGGGTGAGCTTCATTTTATGAAATGCTTGAGCCAATTGCTTTTTGATATAGAATTTGGGCATAAAACAGTGTTGTTTCCATACATAAACACACATTAACGAAAAAGAACCGAACATGTTCTAAACATCCTACAAATTTACGGTAAAACGCTACAGCCATGGCGTCGTGGCTACTAACTTAGGGAAACATTTTATGGCCAGTGTGCTAGAATGGGTCTGCTACTTCTAACAATGTACAAAAAATAATGGCACATTAAGACAGGTTGCCCAAACTATGAATTTATACAAGCAAAAGAAGTGCTTATGTAAACATAATCTCACTGTTTTTATCTAAATCATATATCAAAACCTCATAGTTCAGGCATTCTATAAAGTGAACCTAATCTACCATGTTTTTGTTTTGTAAATGATCGCAGCAAGATATCTAAGGGTACTTAACTGACAGTACAAGATTTTTTTTATTCATTAGTTAAAGCTGTATATTGTACAATGTTTTTGTAGTTTTACTGACAGGCTTTAGAGCTGAACATGGAACAGAAATGGCTATATTCACACTCAAACAGGTCATGAATTATTTCATTGAGAGTGGCTCTCCTATGTACTTGTGATTTCTCGATGCTAAGGCTGCGTTTGACCGAGTTCACCGTTATTTTCTATCTAAGTGGACTCTTGAGAAACAAATACCTCCTTATATTGTTAAGACGCTAAAATACTGGTTTCAAACTCAGCAATGCTATGTGAAAAGGGGAACGGCAACGTCATCAGCGTTCGGCATGACTAATTGCAAACGACAAGGGGGCTCACTTTCTCCAATGCTCTTTTATATCTTCATTGACAGCATCCACACCGTAGACTTGCGTCGACCTCACCCCACGGTGTAATTACCAGTGCGTCATTTACGCGAGTCAATACGACTACTATACCAGGAACGAAGAGGGGTAACTAGTGGGCTGCAAAAATTGGTCTCAATTTGTGAGAGCGAAGCCAGCAAACTACGTATTAACTTTTTGTATGTACATTAAAGCTAGGAGAAGTAACTGTCCTCTGATGAAGTTACTCGACTAAATGGTGTCGATCTCTCTTACGTAGACAGCTCCTCTTACCTAGGTTACCTGCTTCATGCTTACCTCCGCCAAGGAAGTTATGTTATCTTCGGGTTTATGTGTCTCTTTGTTTTTTATTCTGACTAGTCAGTCTGTCACCAAGATAACTCTAGGATTTTCATAGAGGTTGTTAATATGTTAAAGGACATAAATGATTACATTTTGGTGATGATAGGTTGGTCCGTTTGTGAGTTTGGCTAATGTTTGTCAGAATGAAATTGTTAGCAGCATATGCCAAAGAATTTTGAGTAGATCTTAAAAAAAAAATTTAATGAAGCTCCCAACAATATTGAAGGGCAAAAATGATTAGATTTCGGTGTTGAAAGAGAGAACAGCATGGTCTCAGAGCCAATTGAATTCTTCGTATCCTTTGCCTTGCTTGTTGCCACTTAGAGGTGCTGCATGAGTCTTCAATTCTTATCTTTGAAAATTATCTTAAAGCAAAAGGCTTTTTACCTATTAGTAGATGAAAATTTTCCTATCAAATGTTTCAGATGGAGAAGCAGAGACCGAGCAATCAAGAAGCAGGGCATTATTGTGTAGTGGGTGATTGTCCGGCGTAATGCAGTGTAATTTTATGCTGATAGTATACTAAAGGATTTCAAAACCAAAAACCATTCCCATATAAACTTACGGTGAGTGCCCCATTGAAATGGCAAGGGAACCATGGCGTTCAGACAGTTTGTTCCCTCAGTATCATGAAAAATACCGTCCGTGTGCGCCAGACTTTTAAAGTAGACGCACCCGAACGGCATTTGGCTTTAACCTTCAGGTTAAGGCTTGGAATACATTGGGTCCTATAAGACTATATTGAAGCCTTTGGCGCCAGTAAGGACAGTAATAAGGCTAAGGCCTTAGATTCATAAGACAACCGTGGCCTCAGTGCTATCCCTACATTGGTGCTTAGCGCCGCCACTATCAAGCCTAATTAAATGGTTATTACACCTCCCTCTGATCTTCCAGCTCTGTTCCAGCGCCTGCTCCAGTGTCCAGGGTCCTTGTCATGAGGAGCAAAGCAGAGTGTAATTGTTTTTTTTTTTCGCAACTGAAGCTTACGACTTGGGAAAAGTGAAACTTGGCAGCTTAAGTCCTCCAGGAATGAATGAATGAATGTCCATGTCGGGAATGCGAAGTGCGTGCAGAGAAATGCGATAGTTTGTTGCTGGAATTGAAATCGTGCAGCTGAGTTCCAGTAATAATTTGTGTACAAAACTGAATCAGACAGAGGGAGAATGCGGAATACTTTCAGCATAGTCTATTTAGACATTCATCTCGAGAACCGACGGGAGAATAGGAAAACATACACACACCTTAGTCCTATTGAAATTTTATGATTCGGATGTGAACGTATAAACGAGGAAGATTTGTTGCGTGAAATATGAAATTGTGTGGCATAGTCAATGTAAAAATTTAAGTCTACATAGTGTGCCAGTGTAAAACTTAAAGAAAATATTTAAATCTGAAAAAGAAAATATCACCGTTTGTTCTTGGTAACTGTAAACATGCCGCTTAGATCCCAATAAAAATTGGCGTTGATGGCGACAGTTATATATCTGTACACACAGACGCTAAAGTTTTTTTCCTGAAAAGTTAATTGAGCAGTATTGTCCCAGTACAATTTCGTCCGCCCAACTTGAGTGCAAAGTTAATGAGTTTGAAGGAAGATTACACTGCAGTTTACTGCTGAGGCAGTTGTTGGTGCATTTCAATTGCTGAAGGTCTTGCATAAAGATGGAATGAAACACTGTACAGCTAGTTAAAAAAAAAGCTTATGCCAACAATTGATTAAAGAAAAAATACAAAATTAATGCAGCTTAGTTAAATAAAAATTACATAATTACAGACATAATTATAATTTTCCAGTTCCCGTGTTATTATTTTTGAGGGTTTCCTTATTTTATTTACAAAATGAAAAATCGAAAACCTCGGTCAAGTATGACGTTAACGTTGAATTTCAGAGGTGTCTCTCCCGCCGTGTTGAGGCCTAAAAAAAAAAAATCTTCCATTTAAAGTTTGATCGTTGGGTCAGCGAGATGTAAAATTATTTTTGCATGCCAAGAGCGATGCACGTGTCGAATTAAACTTTTCAAGAGAAGTTGGAAATTTTCAGCACATTTTTTCTCAAGGGAACAGTGGGCGCCTGGAGAAGATAAGAAGAAGAAGTGAGAAGAATTCAGCAGGCATATATTTATCTGGATATTCAGGCTGCGAGACTCTGCGCCTGTGCACTATATTAATTGAAAAATAAAAATTATAAAAATACACATAACAGCATTGCAAAACCAACAGTAAAGAAAAGGCAGAAAAATTGGAATATTTAAAAACATACGGAATAAAAAAATTCCCAGGAATGTTATTCTCATAAAAATCCATTTGCTTGTTAAACTTTTAATAATCCTAATTTTTGAACACTGAGCTTCTAATTGAATACAACTTTGTAATTGATATCATGATATTCAATGACGTTCATAAATATATGTGTCTATTCCGATGATTACAAATGCAATTTCAAAAAAATATGAAAATGAATTTTATTGTAGGTACCTTTTCGACGATTTGATTTTATATCGTTTGTAGGCCAAAGCTTTCGTGTGATTGATATCGACATAAACTGGCCAGTTCTGATACGAGAAAACCGATTTTCAGTCTCTCCATTTTTCACGCACAATCATTAGGCACTTAATACGTCCAATGAAGAATGAAATACGGCTACCGCGAAATCGATAACGAATCTGAAAATTTTATCGTCGACATTAAAACGTAAGTCGCTTTTTGGCTAAGCCGATTAATGGTAAAGTTTGTTTAATATGCAGCTGTTGAATTTATTGCAGTGCACGGCTAGAAGCAGTGCCGTCAAACTAGTCTCTTTTAACTAGGTGTTCTAGTGGTGACGTCTCTAGCAATGACGTCATCATGAGTCAATAGCAGCGCTTGGATTGCGTCTGTGATCGTAGTGCATAGAGTGTGCGACTAATCAAAGCCACTTCTTGCTATGGTGAAGAGATGACGTCACCAGCGTCTTGAATATGAAGCCTTTCTATTTCGAAGATCTGTGTTAGTGAAGCAGGAAGAGGAGGAATCGTGAGTCTGTGAGTTCGCGTGCTATCTGTCCGTCCCGGACGAGTGCGCCTCGTATAGCTGCGGCGGGTATTTGTACTGTGCAGCAGGTGCAGCTATTTGTCAACGTACCTAAACCCTGGCAAAAGGGTTTTGAGCGTCCGAACGTATTCTATAGTTGAAATGAAATTGCCTGTTTCTGTTGTACCATAAACTACAGCCAGACGGATTTCTTGGCTGGCTTGCATGCATTGTATTGTATACCGGCGGACTGGCCTTTGATTCATATATACAGAGAGCTTTGCATCCTGCGCTTGTCGGAGAGACTTTAGCAAAAATTCAGCATGACTTCCATGTCCTGAACGAAGAAAAACTCGGAAAACTCCGGGGAAAAAAAAACTTCAAAGAACTTTGGCTAAAAGAAAAGAGCAGCTACCGTCTCGGTGCTACGAGAAATTTATAAAAGCAAATAATATTTTACTGTACAGCTAGGGAAGTAAAATGTTTGTGTGGATCAGCGAACATGCGGAAGAAAATAGCGAGAACATCGGTGCGGTGGGAAGAATCTCAGACCGAGTGCTTTTTGCAGTTGCTTGCTTTGGTGGGGCGGAAAGCATTTTTAGAATACCTTGCATCGTTGGCTTTTGATGAGAAGCAATTGCTGGCGTATTTTTATAGGGCAGTTGCGCTTGTGCCCCTACCGTGCGTATTAAATATTAATAATAATTATTTTCGTAGGAATAACGCCAGTTAGAAAGTGCCCAAAAAATTCTTCTGGGTGGTGGTGGGGCTATAATTCTTTTTCTTTGACCATAGCGTAGATTTTGTCACCCTTATTGCTAATTTTGGAATTTAGAAAAATAGAAATTGTGAAGCAGACTAGCGCCAGCGCAACAATCGTTGTCACTCGACGAATTCCTAAATCGAACTGGCTAGTTAGAATGTGATAGTGAGAACTAAATTATACCTGCTGGACACTTAGGCCGGCTGCACACTAACAACTTTTGTTGTCGCTAGCAGCCTATAACCAACTCAAGTAATCTGACTGCGTAGACGTGGCCGCGACTTCAGCATGACGTGTATGAACATTGTGCTGTATTTCTTAAAATATCAATCTCTGTGGTCTTAAACGGCTCATAATCAGGAGCGATCGTTGAAAGTTCAATATTGCCACTCGCTATGGTGTAAAAGTTGCAGTAGCGACTGAAATATTTGAAAATTTTTGATGGAGTTAAACTTTGCGCAAGCTGAAGCCGTGCCATAGCTACGTGAACGGATTAGTTGAGTTGCCTCTAAGCTGCTAGCGACAACGAAAGTTGTCAGTGTGCAGCCGGCCTTACTTGCACTTACATTTTGGCATGGCATCTCGATACAATGGTTAATTAGATTACATATTTATTCGATTTTCTTGAATGTTATACCATTTCAGTTAATTTTATTTAGTTTTATCCAATTACTTAAAATGATTAGGCTTGGAGCGGATTAGTTACTACTTCTGAGAACATGACACGCATACCGTTCGTAAGCAGGTAGGTATATATGGGTAGATAGAAAGGTATAGGTTCTGTAGGTAGATAACACAAGTAGGTGGGCTGACACGGCAGTCTTTTGTTCTTCATCACCACTGTCCTGGGCCCGATGGGTTGATGTGTCCCCGCATAAAGCCCAATCGCGTTTTTACCAATAAATTTACTAAAACAATAGCGGTCGAGTCAGCTGAGATAGCATCACTATATAGTTACGTATCAGATGTCTCTACAAACTTTATATTAATTATAGCTCACATAACTGGCCATTTCTTTTAAATACAAACTGAAACAGCAGGAAGCTTAGGGTTATCCTACAGGTAAAAAACGCAGCACCTTGTCGAGACGTGCTGCCTAAAGTAATGGCCATTCGACACTTATAATTATATTTTAACAAAGAAAGAGAAGCTAGAACAACTTGAAGCTATCCAAAAATCGTTCACTGCTGAAATAAAAAGCATGCAAGAGTACGACTACAATAACCAAATTAGCCGCCTCCATTTGTATTCAATACAATGATGCTTCGAATACCTCGCAATCTTGCATGTTTGGAAATGATGGATCGTTTCACACTGAATGAACGTATCGCGCCAGACACTCAGAAAGGCCTGGGAGGACTTGCTACCTACCTAAGTATTCCCACCAGAGACGGCGGCAGAGCCGTGGAGACAAAATAGTTTAATACCTTCACTGCAAGACTGTTTAACATAAGGCGTCAGCATGTTAAAAACGCCACTGATATGACAGTTATAGAAGTAAAAAATTTGCTGAATTCGTATGTAAAAAGAATGCCAGATAGACAAGCGGTTACCGGTTACATGCACTGTGGGGTTAGCTCCCTGCTGGCTCTCCCTCTACGACCCAATAGAAAAAACCCAGCATCCTGACTCCACACAGGTGGGGTGACGTGAGGAACGTCACCTGGACTTTGTTCGCTGACCTACAAGGAACACAGGTATGTAAACGCACGTGTAGTTCCGAGAAATGGATGTGGTTTACTCTGAGTTAGATTTCGTTTCTATGCGAAACTGCTACAAACTTTTTTTCTACTCATCACGAATAGAAACTGCTCCAAGAAGTATGCTGAGTTGTTTTTTGCGGTAAAATTTCCGTAGAGTTTATTCGTTACCATTCTCGAAAAAGAATTTCGCGAAGCATTATTTTCTATACATCAAGTGAAACAATTGTGTAAAACTTTATTTTCTGCAATTCACGAGAAACAGAACTATGAAAGCTTATACCCTAAACTTGTTAAAGATAGCATTTATAATTCTGAAAATAAATATTTGCTACTTCAAAGGAAGGTTGGAACATTTTTAGTAGCGAGCAATAAAAAACTCGCAACACAATTTTCCTTTCTAACACAAATTAAATTGAAAATGTAGAGAAGCTGCTAAAAAAGCTGACATAGTTTTTATAATTACATGGGTGCCTCATAAAGTTTTTTTCGTTTTTTCAATGCGTCACAAAGTAGACTGTTATCCCCCTTTATAAAAAAACTTGCATAATTTGCACCGTTGGAAGAACCACACAGAAACTTTCCAATCATAAATCACACAACAAAGCGCAGGGGAATTACCCAATTGCCGAACTAACTCTATTTCCGAACAAACAAGTATTATTTGATGGGATTATTATTGACGCCTATCAAATTATAACTGTTTGTTCCGAAATAGAGTTACTTCGACAATTAGGTAATTCCCCTAATATATTTCAAAAGCAAAATATTAGATAGATTCTACAGGTGCAATAACCTTATGAAAACGTTCTTAACAAATGCGACAAAATTAAATGATTCAAAACTGCGAAGAACTTTTAGAGAAGCTAAGCCTGGTACCCACTTGCGAATTGTACTCCCGGTAGACAGCCAACTTTTCTAATGCGATCATTTTACTACTGCACATTTGTAAACAGTTCATAGAATTACTGAAAAGCTCAGGCACCGTCCCAATTTTTACTTTTAAGCAAGGGCTGGCAGCGAAGTTTGGGTAGTCCCTCATAATACAGGGACACGATGTTCAAATATTTCTTATCTTAATCACGATTCCTGCAGCGTAATCGGCATAGTTGGTAGGCTCCCTGCCAATAGCACGACGAAAGTTTTTCATGGGCAACCGGCTTAAGAAACTCTCGCAAATTTTCTACGGCCACTGGCTCAGTAGCTAGAGGCGTCGCCTCTCTCGCTCTCGCGAAGTAGGGCGGCCTAACCTAAGCTAGGGGCAAAAATCATGGTACTCGGTAATGTATGGTCAGCATTTCTATTACTCATAGTTCGGTGGAAAGGGGCCGGGGTACCATAATAGTTGTCATATGAGCCTTCCATCAATGACGCTTTAGCTCAGACAATCTGTGGTTGACTGCAACTGTGCACTGCTCTGGACCGTAGAAGTGATATATCTTCAGCACAAACCAGTGCATATGGGCTTCCTAGTTTGGGTGCATCGTCGAAGTGACTCTACCTTTATTTTTTTTAATATAAGTCACAAAATAGAAAAAAGCACGCAACTCACATTTAACTTTCACAGAATCAAGAACTGCATAAAAACTCATTTGTCGTGTGCCCCAAGATAGGAAAGCTCATGCACCTTTCCTTACTAATAAAGACCCGGAAAACTATCTAAGCGCGCATGGCATTTCATTCTCTCCCTAAAGTAGCACTTCTCATTTCGCACCAAAATTTCAGAATTTCTTCTTTTACTTTTTGAAAGGAATCCGGGGAAGAGACTCCCATTCTCACCTCCTCAGTAAACTAAAGTTTTCTCCGCGTCTGACCAATTAGACAGAAGACGACAGGATTTTCTTCCATGTTAATTTTTAGCAGGAGCATTTTGCATCTCAAAAAACCAAGGTTTTCGAAGGATGTTGGCCAATTAGAAGGCAGCGATACAGTAAGGGTTTAGCGAGCTTCCAAGTATATCTGGTAGTAATACAGAGCAGGTTTGTGCTACAATAGCTTTATATGAAATAATAGTTCTAACACTATCAGCTATAACAAAGAATTTGTATATGTTAATGCATATTGAAATTAGTGAAGTTCGAGCAACATAATAGAACTTATGACACTTTTGTTCTAGGATTCTGTTACTGTTGTTCAAAAATCTATAAAGAAATTTTTACTTATAACTACTCCTTCACATCGCCAGCAGGCCACCCAACACTACTCCTTCACATCGCCTGCAGGGTACCCAACACTACTCCTTCACATGGCCTGCAGGGCACCCAACACTACTCCTTCACATGGCCTGCAGGGCACCCAACACTACTCCTTCACATGGCCTGCAGGGCACCCAACACTACTCCTTCACATGGCCTGCAGGGCACCCAACACTACTCCTTCACATCGCCTGCAGG
>LQNS02278156.1:388747-415899 GCA_001587735.2 Parhyale hawaiensis
CCCAACACTACTCCTTCACATCGCCTGCAGGGCACCCAACACTACTCCTTCACATGGCCTGCAGGGCACCCAACACTACTCCTTCACATGGCTTGCAGGGCACCCAACACTACTCCTTCACATGGCCTGCAGGGCACCCAACACTACTCCTTCACATCGCCTGCAGGGCATCCAACACTACACCTTCACATGGCCTGCAGGGCACCCAACACTACTCCTTCACATGGCTTGCAGGGCACCCAACACTACTCCTTCACATGGCCTGCAGGGCACCCAACACTACTCCTTCACATCGCCTGCAGGGCACCCAACACTACTCTTTCACATCGCCTGCAGGGCACCCAACACTACTCCTTCACATCGCCTGCAAGGCAGCTAACACTCCCGTGCCACATCGCCTGCAAGGCAGCCAACACTCCCGTGCCACATCGCCTGCAAGGCAGCCAACACCCCCATTCCACATCGCCTGCAGGGCAGCCAACACTCCCATTCCACATCGCCTGCAGGGCAGCCAACACTCCCAGGTCAAATGACCTGATGCCTGCAGGGGCACCAACAAAGCAAAAGGGCGAGAGCAGCAGCCTGAAGCGGATGATAACCAGGGGGATAACTTCTCAATTAAGGCTAATCCTTCCGGTCGATGGGATCACTGCAAACTGTTCCAGAACCTCTCCATTGGCGGCGCTCTTTGTCGTGACGTCGCAGCCGACAATTTGCTCCTTTGTAATCTGCGACTGCTTTATGTGCTCCCTTGTTGCCCTTGGCTGACTAATATTGTCCTATGTAATCTGCGATTGATTTATGTGTTCCCTTGTTGCCCTTGGCTGACTTATATGGTCCTATGTAATCTGCGACTGATTTATGTGCTCCCTTGTTGCCCTTGGCTGACTTATATGGTCCTTTGTAATCTTTGGCTGGTCTATGTGCTCCAATGCTGCCCTTTGTTGCCTTATGTGCTCCGTCTAGTCTGTTTTGTAAACTCGCAACTGTGACTTCACAATCAATACAATATATCATAATTTATTGTAAGTTTCCTCACAAGTCTTGTTGCATAATGAATGTTCGATTATATAATTCCACAAACAAAAGAGTATGACATTAATTTTTTTGAATTAATTAACAAGTTCGAAATTTATTGGTAAAATTTTGTATTTATACGACTTGAGGAACTACGGGGTCGAACTAATAAAGTGCGAGTAAATTTAAACTTATAATGAAGCAAGAAACACAGAGAAACAAATGAAACATGCAAATTGAAAGCCATTACTTTGAACATATATTACTAATGACATGTTCTACTCTACTTATTCACTCAATGTGACCTCCAATGTGACTGAGCCGGTTTTGTTTACGAAAATTGGCTATATAAGCATTCATAGTTGCGTGTTATGGATAGCCTTGCTTGCCTGATGGTGGATTTTCGTTTTGGACCCTGCCTTAACTGCGTTCCAAAACCTAGAATCATACGGGTTTCAAGTCTGGTGATCTAGAAGGCTACGCACATCTTTTGGCACAAAAGTGGGTAAATTTTTATAAATGCGTCATGCACGGATTTCGGTCAATGTGTGGATGTAGAGTTTCAGACTAAGATAGTATCCATACAATGGGGATGAGCCATGATCTAGGCCATCAGTAATTTATTCTAAATTTCCCGATATTCGACAGAATTGACTTTAATTTTCCCTCTCACAAAATGAGGAGGCATCACTCGCCCTTCACTTGCAACGACTCCGACCACCGTGACAGAAACACTATTTTTACTTTTCATTGCAGCAGGGAGAAAAATGACACCATATTAAGCTTGGGTTTCAGTAAAATTGTTTCCTGGTAGTTTATGAAACTCTGTTCCACCGCAAAAAAGTCCTGAAATCTCCACACAGATTATTTAAATGGTTCAGGAGGGTTGGTCATCTTTTCGCCCGAATTATTTTTTAATGAGCAGTGAGAATGTGCCAGTGGCTGCTAACAGCATCAGCAATTTCAGCATGCATAAATCAGACGCAAGGCCCACAAATCAGTCATCCTACCAATTCCATGTCATTTTTATAGGGCTCACTCCTGGAATTTGACCATTTCAGTTCTGCCAGGAAATGAAAAAAATTCTTACAGTCACTTCAAGGCCTGAGAGACGCTTCCTGGATGTTGACTATGTCCCCTAGCTTAGCCACAGAGTTATAAACAATAGGATTATATTTGGCATACCCAATAGATCTAATAATCTTGGTAGCACTGTGTCTAGCATAACTCAAGTCCCTTATCACATTCATGCACTTTAATTACCTCCGTCAAGGAGGTTATGTTTTCGTCGTGTTTGTCTGTCTGCCTGTTTGTAGGTTTGTATGTTTGTCTGTCTGTCTGGCACCAGGATAACTCAAATAGTTATGAATCGATTTGGATGAAATTTACAGGGTAGTTGGGTATATTAGGAGGAACAGATGATTAACATTTGGTGAAGATATGTCCATCCTTTTGTTTGTTTGTTTGTCTGCATCATTTTTCTCGATGTCATAACTCAAAAAGTTATGAACGGATCTTCAAAAAAATTGAACAAGCTGTTATTAATTTAAAATGGCACAAATGATTAGATTTTGGTGTTTATGCAAAGAAAACTATGGTTTCAGAGCCAATTTGAATTTTTGCTACCGTTGGCTCACTTGGCGCAGGTATGCGCTCTCAGAGTGCTCTAGTTCCAGATTGTAATTTAACTATAAGAAAGTGTGCAAATAAAAATCAACATGCATACATACGTATGAGTACAAATTACAGTAATCCAAACTTGCGACGCATAAATACAATTCTCTATTACGTCATAGTTTTCTTTCAAGCCAGCCCCAAGTTAACTTTTTGACAATGTTTATTTTCAGTTCATCAAACATCATTGTACGTCAAAAAAAAAAAATTATTTTGGCTACATTATCTATAATATCCTCTTACGAATTTTTGGGGGCTATTTACGTATGATAATTGAAAATGATTTTTATTGAAACGTAAAAAAATTTATTGTCTAATGCAACGTGTTAGACAAACGCAAGTGCTCATATTTGTATGTACAACCGCGGAATTGTCAGCGGTGTATCGTTAGACGTCCCTTCAGATTTTAACCTTAGCATCTGACTTCTCGTCCAAACACAACTGCGTATCTAACTACTGCAACTAATTATACTTGCACAATAACCTTCTTGGCTGAGGTTTTTCGTTACACATAGGCTTCATTTTTTCCCTAACAACAGCTCAAAGAGAGCCGGAGTGGGTGTTGGCTCCTCTCTGGGTATGGGCCTCTTGCTCCGTCTACTGCAAGCTATCTACACAAATAATCTATCGCTTTTTAGTTTGGGCCGGAGCCTGGGGTTCAGCTTCTCTCTGGGAATGGGCCCGTTCGTCCTCGTACTGCTAACTACATATTATGTACCTAATCTAATTTGAAGGTACTGGGTAGGAGTATCTTGGAGGCCACTCTGTAACGGCTTCCGATCCAACTGTGGCGGTTAATTTCAACAATTCAAGACTGAGACGGCTGAAAAAGTAAACTTGCTGATCAGAATTCAGTTTTCATGTCACCCTAAGTGCAATCGGCTTGAAATTAACGCCTGAAATTCAACCCAAAGTGGCGTATCGAGCGATCATAATTGACATTCTTTCAAATTAAAGGTAATCGGATGGAATTATTGCAACAGAAGTTGACATATGGAAATATCATAATTACAAATTCCTAAAATATTAAGGCTAATCGGATGAAATTGTTTCAATCGAAGGGATAGAATAGAACCATCATAATTGCAGGTCATAACATGTTCAAATAAGTTATTTGGATGATTTTATTTCTATGGAAATGGCGAGTAGAGTGACATATGTAGTTGAAGTTGCTATTATGTTGCAGCCAATCGGATGAGCTGATTTCAATGGAACTGAACGAATTGAACAGGTCTGAGTTGCAACACTACAGGTGTACATGTAAACTCCGCGATTCCTTTTGTTTACCTCCTCACTAACTAAATTCCAGCAAAGCATTGTAATTTTCCTTGCAAATTTGGAGCTGTTGGCGAATGGCGCCTCGCTGCTGCCTGCCTGCGTGCTGGGATTATTTTCCTCATCTCCCCTCCGTTAATGGCAGTTGACAAATGACTGCATTGCGGCGGGGTGCTGAAATGAGGGAAGCTGAGGGTGGGTGGGGGAATTTCCCAGATCGGGAAATATAAAAACGGGCGGGGAGGAGGAGGGGGGTGGCCATGAGAAGGAGGAGGAGGAGTGGTATGCTAGAACAACGCTTTGTTTACGAGGCTTCCACGTTAATAGGAAACAGGGAACGTAAAAAGAAAAAAGAAGGAAAAAATACTGAGAATGAAATGCATCCGTCGAAGAGGAAACTTTTTTTTCGTTTACTGTGCGTCCGTAGTTATGGAAAACAGGAGACGTAAACGAAGGGGGAAGAACTGGAACGCATCAGCTGAAGAGAAAATAGTTTTCTTTTGTTTGCTCGGTGTTTGTGGTACAGGAAGCAGGTCATGGAAGGAAAATACAGTACAAATAAATAAAAAACAAATCACAGTAGACAGTCTGCGTATGTATTTAAAAATTTAATGTAAGACTATCGGAACAATGAGCAGGAACTCAAACATCAACATAGAATAACTAAGCAATGTCAGGAGTTTTCCTATCGTTCGAAAATCGTTTAAATGAACACGGGGAGCAGCATCCTCTGCAACTTTGAACTCTTTCTCCAGGCTTCATTAACTCCTGACGCCTAACTTTTATTAGCCGTTTTGTTCTATCTCCTGCTGATCTATAGTAACTAAATCATACTTGCACACTCATATCTACGGCTGCGGTTCCCCTTGTATATATATGTTTATTTTTTCCATAACATCAATAGATCAAAGAGGGTCAGATCGTGAACCGGCTCCTCTCTAGGTATGGGTCTGCTGGTCTGTCGACTGCCAGCTATGTAATCTAATAATCGATCGCTTTCTCGTTAGGGGCGATGGTCCTCAAACGGTGCGCCGGTACCGTGCTGGCGCCTCGTGAGGTGTGGCTACATGCAAATACACTATGAAAAATTTGCATTTTATGACAGCATTCAGATGCCGGGATCACACTGTACAATCACTCGCACAACTTGAAGGGAGTATGTACAGCTCCCACGTGGCCGTACTATATATATATGTACATATTGAAAATATGCCTAAACTAAAATGCCTAAACTAAATTGTTTTCATCTATAATTTGGAATAAAACAATGAAACTTTGCTTAAGGAAGCACTTTTTTCTTGTCTGTAGAAATGTAGTTAGGCCATGCTGGCTTACTTTTCTAATATTACAGTACGTAGGAAAGAAACTCTTACTTGCTCACTGTTTGTAAAATGTTTACCTAAGCTAAAAGCTGGGCGTCATGGCTATGGCGCGATACATGTTTTACTGTGAAACTCTAAGACATTTAGAGCATTTTTGCTGTTTTTTCGTTATTGGAAACTAACGAAGTGTTTAAATAATGCAAACAGCACTATTTGACGCCCAAATCACACTTCAAAAGCAATTGATTCGCTCAGTTTATAAATGAAGCTCACCCGAATTGCGCGTCGACTGCAGCATTCTGCCATCGCACACCCTACCTCTGTCAGTCGTCAGTCAGATTCGAGGCGTCATTTGTTCGCTGTCGGGCTGTGACGGCGACGAAAGTTGCTAGTGTGAATCAGCCTTTAGGTATGGAGGCTCTAGGTCCTTCGGAACACTTAAATACATCACACTAAGGCTAATGAAGGTGTGTTCGCTTTAAAATTCTCGTTACAACCGGCTCAATGCCGCAGGGAGCAATAACTCGAAAACGCGCGGAAGCTTCGTTACTGACTGATACCAACAGCAGAGAGCAATATTGCCAATACTATAATGCTAAGGGATCACAGCAACAATTCGATTCATATTGCCAAATCTGATGCTCCTATGTAGCTGGCAACTGCGAGATATAATGGTAAATGACTTCCTATTTGTCTTGCTCTGCAAGTTACGAATATCTACTTGAACGATATACCTTCTCAATTTTCCCCGGTGTAGGCCGCAGCATACAGTTTGATTGAATTTTTAAAGAATTTTCGTTCCATTGGAATTGTTGTGAAGTTTGGCGCATGCATTTTCACTGGGATGATGATGAAAGAGAGGAAGAAACGAGGAAAACGAGTGTCGAAAGAAACGAGGAACCCAGGCACAAAGGTATTTCCACACTGGATCAAGGAGCATGGGGTTAGCAACAAGGGAAAGAAGAAGAAGAACAGAAGAAAGTTCGATTTTCAGTACATGGAAAAAGAACCTGGGAAAGTGGGGACGAAAGAAAGATGTCCTGAAGACATTGGTGTCCTGGACCGAATTTTCAGCCTCAGGGGGCTGCTGACTGACTTCTTATTGCTTCGTAAAGTAATGAATCCACCAGCCCGTCACGGCTTGCCACAACAGACTACCGACTACACGCAGTCAATCCGTCAGACGATTAATGCTTGAAGTGCTTGCATAATTTAGACGCGAGTTCTCTCTGATCTTGCCAAGGGCAATTCATTTCCTGTACAAATAACTTCGATCTCATCTGATCCGGTGCTGTGTGAGCAAACGAGCTCTCTCGGACTGTATTGTCTCTGTGTGTATGTGTTCCGCAGAGAAGCTTCTCATCACCACACATACAGTACATGGAGAACAAAATAATAATAAAAACACTTTATTCCTCACGTGGAAGCAGTGCTCAACAGGTGAGTGTGCTGTACCCTGAAGTGTTCATTCTTAAAACTAACATGGGAAAAAGATCTACGTACTTTACATAATTTTTTTCGCAGACAGGTTGATGTAATATTTTTCATTCCTCACATGCTGCGAAAATAAACGTATGGTTAGAGTAGACCTATTAGAGTTAGACATACGTACGGTGAAGATTGCCGGTTAAACCCAAGATTTTAAATGCGAATCCACTATTACATTATCCTGCGGATAGAATGGGGAGCTAATAAATCGTACGATCTAGCAAAAATTTTATGAATGCATCAGCAAATTGATAAATTAGATGAATTGAGCTATGAGTCTACGATTACAACAGTGAAACTTTTATCGACCAAACAAACACTAGAATTTTTAAGACGAATATGCTGGTTTAATTTCATTTGTCCTACATGTTTAAAAAGTCATCGCTAGAATGAAATTACTAGAATTAAAAAAATACGGGGCATAGTACTAATTAAGCATAATTTAAGTACTATTGATGCGTGAGAAGTATCAGAGTAGATTTTTAACTCCACCACCAAGGAGGTGATGTTTCCGTCGGGTTTGTCTATTTGTTTATCTGTCCGTCATCAATATAACTAAAAAAGTGATGGACTGATTTTGACGAAATTTACAAGGACTGTTAGGTATGTTATGAAGAACAGATGACTAACTTTTGGTGAACATCCGTTCATCCGTTTGTTTGACTGCCTTTTTTTTGTCAATACCATAACTCGAAAAGTTATGGACGGAATTTCATGAAATTTACATGGCTGTTAGGTTTATTATCAAGAGTAAATGAACGAATTTTTGTGATGATCTGTTTGTTTGTTTTAGTGTTTGTTGAGGGATTTGATTTTATATTTGTTAGCTCGATAACTCAAAAAGTTCCAAATGGATCTTTATGAAATTTACAGGAGTTGTTAGTAATGTTACATGACGTAAATGATCAAATTTTGGTGCAGATCGGTTGATTCGTTTGTATGTTTGACTTGTGTTTGTCATAACGTTTGTTAGCAGCATAACTCAAAAGTTATGAAGAAGAAAATCGCAGAAACTGCTAATATTATTAAAAGGCAGAAATAATCAGACATTGGAGTTGATAAAAAAAAAATCATGGGTTCAGAGACTATTTAAATTTTTTCGTTACCATAGTCTCGCTAGGTGGAGGTATGCACTTTCAGAGTGCTCTAGTTATTTTAATTTGAGAAAAGACACAGTTTAGCTGAAATTTTTCCCTGAGTGAGAAAAGAAACAAAATAGAAGATAAATCGAAACACTGGTTTATTCAAAGTTTCTTTCCAATAATCAGTGGAACTTGAATTAAGCTCGGCATTGTCGCGAAAAAAATACGTTACTGTTCCTAAAGAATGACAGCAGTTGGTCCGAGGCACCAGGACGGATGTAAAGTGGGAGGAGCCAAGGCTATTCCCCCCCCCCCTTAAGAGCTCATGTATTATCATATATCGCCCCCCCCCCTCCCAAAGTTTGGTACTATCGAGAGCTGTATATTGACTGAAGTATAACTGGTGCCACTTAATAGCTATGATATAACGCATGGTAAATAGGTATGTGTATGTTAATAATAAAATATGCTATCACCAAATTTTCTCCGTAGGTCACTACCTACCTCCCCGACCCGAGGAGTCTGAGGTTTACCCTCAAACTCATCCTCCCACCCCCCCCCCATGTGGGCAAAAAAAAAACTCTGCATACCATCCTTCCTTGCATGGCACACTGTGCACTAAAGTGCTATTCCTGTCAGAAAATCTTATACATTTATTTAATACTCTACGAGTGCTATGTTGAGCAGTTTCTGATAATTTTGCATAATACTAGCCGACATCTGATAAAATTTCATAATACTGAGCAGCGTCTAATAACATCGCATTATACTGAGCGGCATCGGATAATATCGCCTAAATACCGTTAAGTTTCCAATGGGGCCCATATGAAAGATTACCTAACCGTAACCTTTCATGCATGACTTAAGGCGCTATTGAGTGGCTCAAATCCATTGAAATAAACTGGTTTCCTGAGATCGACTTGTCCGGAACTTTAGTTCTGACCGTTGGCATTGCAGCCTGGAATCGAATTTCGAGAGTTAACTATTCATTGATTACTTTTGCGTTGCAGCAGAAATGAGTTGAGTTTGGTAATATGTCTGACAGCCAATCAAAACTAACGCTCATTACTGGAACTCCAGGAAAAAATAAACTACTAAATTAGCTTATCTCGATCCAACCGTTTCCCTATGACAAATGTGCTCACGTCATTCTCATAGGAATACTTCTGTTAAGCACACACCGGGCGCTAATACCTTCGAGGGTGATACGCAGCATCGTAACGAAGAAAGTTAGGCACATCCCATATGTGGTGTCCTGAGCAGTGAAGTGTTACGTTGAAAATTGATGTTGACTTCGTAAGCGGGGGCAGGTTGGTTGTCAAACAGCCGGTTTTAGAGCAGTACCAATGAAAAGAGTAAGCTTAATAATTGACGAGGAGAATATTTGGGTCAAAGTAAACAAAATAAATAAAATTTACTTCGCCTAGCCCCGCCCCCAGACGCCGACAAACACTCCGCACAGCGCCGTCGCCGTCGGGTGGCAACAAGCATACTCCGGCTCGCCAATAACAAATATAAACCAATTCTTTTACGGGTCATACTTGTAAAATGGTGGTCATATCAGCTTCATGCGTGCTGCATTGTTGATAACCTAATTGCCCAAGTGAGGTGTCAGTCGTAAAGGTTCATTGGATATATTTGGTGAATTGTAGGCTACACTGTGGTACTCCAATGGCAAAATTAACCTTCCTTTGTACCTACTTAAAAACAGAACTGATAGCTAGTCTAACAGAGCACAAGAGCTTTAGAAAAAATTTTAGCATTGTATGTTATTTCTATCGAAATCTGTGCATTTGATTTCAGTGAAACAAAAGTGATTAGCAGGATACGAATCAAGATCTATAGCATCAGAGACAGGTTTATCCGAATAAATTGAAATGTAAGTTAGGAATCTGATACTGGTTAGAAAGTATTCACAAAATACAATTTTTCTCCTTACACCACGTCATCGTAAGGACGTGTTCACGCGTCCCTCAAGTAATGCGTTCAATCACGAAAATGAACACGAGCTGGGCGTCAACTGTTTCTGTCGCTGTCTACACGTAGAAGCGACCCTCATTCAAATGAATGACGCAGCACGTTCAGTTATGATATCGTTTCTTTACTTTTTCGCTTATATCTTGCGTCTATTTGAAGTAATATTCGTATCCTATAATCCTACAGCTTGACTTTGAGAGGAACAGCCTACTTCTAAAATATTTATAGCCTGTTGAACCGATATAGAAATGAAATCATCAGAGAGCGATCAGCCGGGCTTCCAAATCCAAGATGGCGTCTGTGTTTTTACAACATTTTTAGGTCATATAGTTTTCTTGAGATAAACGGGAGTACAGTGATTCTGATCGTTAAAGTGATGGAAAAAAATTGTCGACTTTGTTCATGATTTGAAACCAGTATAGAGGATAAAATCATTATTCATAGATTCTGTTTACTGAATTTGAATGACGTGGCGCGTTGAAAAGCGGACGTGCTTCATCCTTCAGTCTCCCGCATTTGCCGCAGCTGCATCCTTTACATCAACACGCCGCGTCCATCAGTTTGACTGAACGCGTTACGATGACGGACGTGTGAACACGGCCAATGAATTTTTCATTTAGTTATCCCGACTAGAAATCAAAGATCGAGTGTTACGTCCTTTGCTCTCTGATTTCGACAAGCATTTACTTATGCATTCTTCTACACTATTTTTCTCGTCACAACCTCCGCAAATTACCAGAGTTGTCTGATTTTTAGGCATTGTTTTAGAAAAGCACAATATGACGTTCAGCATTTTCACTGCACGTAACTAATTGTACACTATTAGACAAGTCAGAAATTACAGTAATATTTGCAGAGAAAGAGAGAGGGGTATTTAATCTCTTTGATGACTGTCCCATGAAGTGAAGTTTGTGTCCCATGAAGTGAAGTTTGTGTCCCACGAAGTGAAGTTTGTGTATGAGTTTCTGAGACTTTTGACCGTGGGACTTTGATTCGGCTTCTCAAAATTAGGTAAAAGGTTTGGTCGATAGGGCAGCAAAATAAATATTTCGAGGATTGACTAGTTCGAAACTTTAGACAAGTGCACTGGCTTCTACTCTGTGAATTGCGTTTCAGTCCTGGCGCTTATTAGGTTACCCATGAGTCGTCCAGAAACTTCGTATTGCTCCGCAAAATGAAGTTTTCAGCACCATCCCACCGACGTAATCACGTTGCCTCTATCACCTTCAACACGATACAAAGTGACAATGCTAAGGCTTCTGACTGAAGTTCCGGACAAGTCAAGCCTTGAAGGCTTAATTTCGGCGTCCAATCGAACGAGCCCTAGGTAAAATAAATTGGTAAATATTTACTTTAGGTCCGGCGAAGATTTTCGGTACTTTGAAACCTTGTCTAGCTAAAAGAAGCCATTTTAAAACGTTTTCACGAATAACATTTTTTGGGCAAACGCTTCGTTTTCGAGATAGAGCGCAAGTAAGTTCCCATTGTTTTTCTATGGAAGAAAATAACAGGCGTTATTATAGGCTTCCTAGCAGCCGCATAGGAACCTAACATTACCTAATCTAACTTAACCTAACCATACCTTACCTAACCTTACTCAACTTAACCTTACCTAACGTAACCTTACTTAACTTAACCTTACTTAACTTAACCTCACCTAAACCTACCTCACCTAACCCTACATCAGCTGACCTTACCTCACCTAACCCTACCTCACCCAACATTACCTCACCCAACCGTACCTCACCCAACCGTACCTCACCCAACCGTTCCTCACCCAACCGTTCCTCACCCTACCGTACCTCACCCTACCGTACCTCACCCTACCTTACCTCACCCTACCTTACCTCACCCTACCTTACCTCACCCTACTTTACCTCACCCTACCTTACCTCACCTTACCTTACCTCACCCTACCTTACCTCACCCTACCTTACCTCACCCTACCTACCTAACCCTACCTTACCTAACCCTACCTTACCTAACCCTACCTTACCTAACCCTACCTTACCTAACCCTACCTTACCTAACCTAACCCTACCTTACCTAACCCTACCTTACCTAACCCTACCTTACCTAACCCTACCTTACCTAACCCTACCTTACCTAACCCTACCTTACCTAACCCTACCTTACCTAACCCTACCTTACCTAACCCTACCTTACATAACCCTACCTACCTAACCCTACCTACCTAACCCTACCTTACCTAAAATAGGTTAGTTTAGGTTTCTTGGGGTCGCCGGTTATTTCTTTTCCCAATGGAAAACAATGGGAACTTACTTATGCTATATCTCGAAAACGAAGGCGTTTACCCAACAAATGTTATTTATGAAAAAACGTCTTAAAATGACATCTTTTGCCTAGACAAAGTGTCAAAATACCGAAAATATCTGCCGAACATGAAGTAAAACAATGCCAATAAGGCAAGGTCAGGCAAAGTTAAGTTCGAATAGTTTAGGTTAAAGTAGTTGTTATACTCCGTTTACTCGTTTATTGTTCTCAAAACACATAAAACATACAAGGTATATTAAAAAATTTACAATATGTCAACAGTTCTCAAAACAAGTCCATTAAAAGTAGATTCACTTATAGGGCAGCTGCCGTTTATAAAGTCGAATACTGACTAATAAAAATCTTCGAATTTTATTTTGAACAGCTGGTGGAACATTGGCTGAAATAGAGAATCAGATACTTCGATTTATATCTTGACACATTGAAATACTGTTGTTGGCTTCTCTACTTTTAGACGAACCGCAGGTACATTAAACCTTTTATTTCGTGTGTAGCACTGACTGGAAGCAAGAAAAGGAAAGTAATGATTCTTGTAATAGACCATCCCGCCAGCCATTCCTGTACGCAGAAATCTTAAAAGAAAATACTTATAAACATCTCTAAATTTTATTAGTCCTAAATTATGGACGGTACATATTCTCTGTATGCACAAATGGTACATTGTTGCTATCTCTCTTAGCGTGTAATATAATTCTAAGCACGTCATTTGTTATCGTTTGTAAATGTTAATCATATTTCTCTGCCACAGTACCCTATATTATAGTAGCGCACGTCAATTGAGAAAATAAAACAGAGCATAATGTAATGACACTAATGCATCTCTAATGCATCTTCATTTCATTTTCCCCAGACTAATGATATATGAGATGAGAAACTCAAATTGTGATAAATAATAATTCCAAGATGTTTAAATGATTTTATCCACTCAAGTGGGACTCCATTTAAGTACAGACTTGGCTTTACATCAAATTTTTGAGCAGAAGGCCATTAATTTAGTTTTACTAGCATTGGGTGTGAGTCTATTAGAAGAAAAACAAAGAAGTAAGCTGCCTATAAACGTAGGCATCTTTCTCCCTGCAACATCGAAATGAGTCATGGACATAAAAACCAGCGTCGTCTGCAAATAGCTGGGTGGATAACCCTTCGAATAGTATATCATTACATAAATATTAAACAGCAGTGGTCCTAGGACGGATCCCTAGCTGTGGTACCCCAATCTCTATGTTGTTCATTGGCGACTGTACCTCACCAATTGCCACATGCTGCTTACGATTTGACAAATAACTCTCAATTAGATTTCTTTGTAACTCCTCGAATGCCATAATGGTCCAAATTATACAACAAAATATCTATGTTACCAGTATCGAAGGCTTTTTTAAGCCCTGAAAATAGCATATGGTGGAACTTTTATTTCATAAAAGACAGTAAAAGATCGGATATATGATTGAATATAGCTAGAGTTGTATTTTGCCCTTTCCTAAAACCAAACTGACAGTCACTAAAAACGGAATACATTTCTAGAAAATAAATTAGACGAGCATTGATGAGTTTTTCAAAAATTTTGTTCAAAGTTGACAATGTTGAAATGAGTCTAAAGGTTTGGCTCTGTTAGGCCAGGTTTGCTACTGTTCATTTTATTATGGTGATAGAAGCTTTATTTTTTGTGTACCATGGCAAGTCTAAATAAAAAGTTATAGATTTCTGACTCATACATATGTGTATCGTTGCTCTTGTTAATAGTGTACTACTGATTTCTATTAGTCAAATAGCTTTACGCCCTATTGTGTCTTTGTAAGAATTTACCAATTTTGATTTGTTAAACGGAGAGTTTTTAAACGTAGCTAGCTGCTCTTCCTGATATAACATTTCCTGGTCTAACGAAATATTTGGACTAACCTAAAGTTGTCTCTTTTGCCAATGGCACTTTGTGTTGAAAAACACTTCATTCGACAGAGGGAAATTTACCTCTGACAGCTACGTTTTCGATGATAGTTGACTGACGTTATGTTGTTAGGAATCCATTCGTGGATGGAGCTAATGCTGGTTCCGTAGCGTGTACTATCTTTGAGATATCATGTGTCCATGTTGTTTTTCGACTGGTACTATAAAATATATATATACATATATATGTTGTGCGCGTTTGGTGGATTTGCGCGATCGATTGATAGCGCAAATCCACCAAACGCGCGCAACATATATACGCCTTACACCGATGAATGTATATATGAGTGAAGAGCTTTCTTGCTGCCTGTGTTGGAGTATTTCTCACCGGTCTGGGCTTTAGCTGCTGACAGTCACTTGCGTCTGCTGGACCGACTTGTTAGTTCAGCGAGCAGGCTGTGTGTCGAAAATGATCTGGTGATCTGTCCCATAGGAGAGAGGTTGCTGGACTCTGTATGTTTTATAAGGTTTACAACAATGAAAGACAATGGTTATATTCATCTTCCCAGCCCTCAAGGTCTCAAGGAGGATTACACGTGCTGCGGTTGACGCACACTCTTTCACTTTGGAGACTGTTAGATGCAGAACTCGTCAGTTCAGTCAGTGCTTGGTGCCCTGGTCTGTTGGGGTTTGGAATTCATTGCCGGCATCAGCTTCCGGTCGTGTTGGCCTGCAGGCGTTTAGGTCAGCAGTTAATGGTTTTTGTTGGATTTTCTTCAGCAGAGTTTCGGGCTTTCCGGTGTTGCAAACTGCTTCATTTGGGTTGTACTACCTGTACGTGGCGGCTCAGGCGTAAAGTTTTAATAATAATAATATAATAAATACCATCACATAATTGCTCCTACAGGTAGTACAATAACACAAGTGAACTGAACTGCAGGTTGAAAATTAATGATTTACGAAGGCACTAACTATGAAACTAAATGGTTAAAAATGTCCGTATTGACAATTCAACAAAATGAAGTTGGTGTAAGGGTAAACAAGGCCCTGAAAAGAATCATAAAATAAGCGTGAAGAATTGAAGAATCTGATCCATTTTGAGGCTGCAGAAAAATGTGCATATGAATAAAGTGAATTACAAATGATGAAGGTGATTTCAGCTGAGAAAATAAAAATGTGTTGTTGGTTGAAGCGGGCCAAAAGTGGTGCGAGTGACGTAGCTGAGACTACAGAAAATTATATTTTAACCCTTTGCCTCCTGGCGGCATCATCAGATGCCACCCTCTATTTTTCCCTCCACAAAAGCTATGCATCATGTAAATTACCCAAGACACTCACGGCATCTGTAGTAGCCGATGCAAAAAAATACTGTTTTTGCAAGTAAAACTAAATTTTTTCCCAAATATGTGTTTAACTAACCTATTTTTCATTAATTTAACAAAAAAAAAAAGTGAAAAAAATGTTATCTGAATTTCAGGAGGCAAAGGGTTAAATGAAAATACAACAAAAATCCTCAACTTTGTCTACATCAGGATCTAAAGCTACAAAAAAGAAAAATATGCATTAATGCTGATGATAAATTGAAACGAAAGTACTGGCTGAACTTCGCCCAATTAGCTACAACAAATTGTGTAAGACGAAAGTGAAAAAAGGTGCTTCTGGGAAATGTGGCGAGAGCGGGTGACACTGCTACGCTTTCACCCACTGCTTTGGTTGCTACTTCTACTTCATTCAGCCTCTGGATAATGTAAGTACCTACTTTTTCTGAAGATAATACCTTACTACGCAAGTTACGGTAGTTTCAAATGCGGAGGTCATTGAGTAGGGTAGAACGGGATGATTTCGCCGCAAAATCACTTTTTTTCAATGTCACAAAAATACGGTGAAGATAATAGCAAATGTTAGTGCAGTTTATATACATTCAGGGTTTTGGCCGTAGGTGTGCATTATTAATTTTTTCTAAAATTTTTTTTCTACCTGTAATAAGGACTTGAAAAAAAGTGGTACGCGCGGCGAAAACACCCCGCCATCGGGGCGTTTTCGCCACCCCCATTTTTTGTTATAAAATTACTTCTGTTGAGAAGATAATGGTTAGGAATAACTCCTACTGCTAAAAAAAAGAACTACTTGCTCAAAAAAATCATTTTTGTGTCTTGTTTTTTGCGGGGTGACTTCGGACATCTGTCTGTACTAATCAGTTTTACACTTAGTCAATAGTCTTTAAACTGTTCGTGTGAGGGCGAGATTTTTATGTAAACAATAGACTCGGCATTGTTCCTCAATTAACAGAATTTGTAGACAAATGCGATTGCCTTTAAACTGTTCGAGGGGGGGGGGGAATTCTTTACCCAAGCAGTGAGTTTGCCCCATCTAGATGATGCAGTCAACTACTTCTAGCTTAACCAAAATACTGCTTGAGTTAATAATCTGTGGGAATAATGAGACATTACCTAAAGATGAAAAAGTAGGTAGACCTAAAAAATTAAAAATTGTCACTCTTATTATATACTGTCCTTCCCTCTCCCTATAGCAATTAAATGAATCTTATATAGCCTAATTTGATCCTTAGTAACTTCTCTACCACTGGACACTTCCAGATTTCCTGTATGTCAGTTTCATTTTGAAATATAGGCTCTCTAGTGAAAAAAAAACACCCGCGGCGAATTCACCCCGCGGCGAAATCACCCCGTTCTACCCTAGTCTTTGCAACACCACTCCACATATGACTAAAAATAATAATGCTATTTGACTGGTGGATTTTAATCTGTCTTGCATGAACTGAACACTAGCTTACTGCTTAGTTTGAATAGCGAATTATAGGGCGGTCTCTGTTGCGGACGCACAGATCCTAGTCAAAAAGCGCTTTCCATCTGGAGCTAAACTTTGGAATAAACTTCCAAAATTAATGCAAGACGCAGCTAAATTCCCTCACTCTACAAGAAACCTTCTGTTACACTTTGAGAGCTAATAGCAGCTAAGGTAAACTTCTAGTACGCGATATAAGAATATCTAGCGTACGCTAACACAGCTGCCTATATATCTGATTTACTTAAAGATATCTATAGTGTTCTGTGTCAGCTCATTTGCATCACTCTACTTCCTTTTCCGTAATGAAACTTTAATAGCCATTGAGAGGACACGAATGGTACTTTGGGCGATATTTGCTGCGCTATTGGTCTCTTAAGTATTATAAGAATTGATATAACAGAATTCACTCATATTATTAACCTTCTTCTGCGAATATTTCTAACTAAACTACGGTATTCCGTATCTCACTGAAATACATTCTTGTTCATTGAAATGTATGTACCAATGTCTTTCCTTATCTAGCATTAACAAACAGATGCATGAAATCTCTTTTCGTATTAGAATTTTACATTCGTTTTTGGGTCACATCTCGTCCTTTCACTCATCACTACCATCTCTTATGGAAATGGAAACCTTTAACTAATAGCTACTATGTATTTCCCAATGCATTGCCTCGGAAGTCTTACATTGTTCTAGTGTCCGAAGCGCCATTTCATATCCAATTCTACATTCATCTTAAGTTGAACCAACCTTATCATCTGTCGTGACGAGAAAACTCCCTTGCGACTCAGTGAATGAATGAATGAACTGTCACTGTGGAGTTGAGCATCATGATGTTAAATGGCCGATGCAGCGTTCCTGCCTTTGGCAGATAATGATGCTCTGCATTTTCCTGCAGTCATAGCTAAATGCAAACATTGTGATAAGTGCGCATTCTGTGGAAAAGATTTATTGCAAGCCTGTACAATATTTTTGACTAGTGGCCGTCCCATCATTACACGACGCCAGAAAATTAGTTCT
Source organism: Parhyale hawaiensis (assembly GCA_001587735.2). Taxonomy (NCBI): domain Eukaryota; kingdom Metazoa; phylum Arthropoda; class Malacostraca; order Amphipoda; family Hyalidae; genus Parhyale; species Parhyale hawaiensis. Next base: position 406,587 of record LQNS02278156.1, read on the forward strand.
TCAGGACAACAATCGTTGTCTTCTGTGTTTCTTGTTTTCCCAAAGCGCTTCTCAAATGAAATTTCAACATTCTACTTGAAGGCTTGTAACATAGTTTTGATCTTACACTGACAAGGTGGGAAAGAACAAGGGATGAAAAAATGTAGTCACTGTGGTGAAACCATGCACTTAATCCCCATATTATGTATTTAGTTATTTAGGAGACAAGACCTTGAGAAGTGGCAGCCGATCAGCTATTTATCGGGCCCTTATCATGAACACAACGCTTACTTTCACAGTAACGCGAAAGTAAAAGATTCAAGTTCACACGCTTCTGCTTATTTGGTAAAACTAATTACTTGTGCAGAAGTGTAGCTTTGACTTCCCGTGAATGCTGTCTTCACTTGCGACCAATAGTGTGTCTGCAAATTACCGATTTCCTCAATTACACTAAATAAATCGTCCATTAAAAACATTCATGGGAATGTTGATGTAATGCGGACTAATGATTTCACAAGTCACAGCATTGATTTCATTTTTACACCATATTTTCTTACCTTAATTATTACTTTATGCAGTCCTATGATTTCCTGACTTCAGCACCTAATAACGCATTTTTCATCTCGTCTTACTGCGTATTTCCTGAATCCTCGTCTTGCTCAGGCTTAATATTTCTCTACGCACTACGTTACTTTATCTCCCACGTCGTCTTATTACCCTTTCTCGGTACCTTCACCTTTTTTTCTGGCTTATTAATTCTTTGCTTAAGAAGCTTCTCAGGAAAGGAAATTGTGCCACACTAGTTAGGTTCGCACGTCCTATGCCTAATTAGAGACGAGCGCCATCAGGCGACCTCGTAGGTTACTTCAGCCTCCAGGTCACCTTTCTTTCGTGCCCACTTCGCTTCCGCCTACTTCCATTCTCCTATTGATATTTTACTGTTATTCTTGTTCTTTTCCGACTAGTTGTACCACTGTGGGAATACGCATAGGTTTCACGTTACTATTAGCATCCTATATGTTCCTCCATTTTCCTTTTTGAATCGCCGGAAGCTACAACTACTCGTAAATTTCATTCTTCACGCACGCTATCAATTTATTTTTCACCTCATCCTCTCCTTAAACCACGACATTCTCGTCTCATCCAACCACACCGTGTTCTGGCTATTTGCCACGGTTGGAATCCGATAACTCAGTCTCTATTTCTTAACTCACGACCGCTTTACGTATTTGCATCACGGCTCACAGTCTCCAGAAGTGGTAGAGCCAGCGTTATCGTCGCCACATCAGCGATGTTTTCCGAGTAAAGGAAATTATTCGGCTACAAAATGACGCCTTTGTACGAGCGTTCCATGATCTCGGGGAGCTGGCGGCGACGGCGGGCATAGACCGCGCCGTACGTTTGGATTGACAGCTTTTGCTGGGTTTTCGAAGGGATTCAAAGAGCTACTTTACAACTTTTAAACGTATGTGGAGCTTTGCTCTAACCTTTCACAAGCAATAGTGGGAAGTCTTCTTCAGAGTTGTAGCGTGAGATGCTCATATACTGAAGATTTTCTGGTGCACTTTTCACCGAATGAAATTCTTTAGGAAAGTTATGGTAGGTAGGTATCTACCGCGCATAAAAAGTGCTTCAGTAACGAGACTTTTCCGTACATTTTTGTTATCTATTGCACATAAAAGTTAGTCACGTGAACGCGATAATTTTAGAAAAGTGCCGTACCTACCGCTCACATGAAAAAAAAATTCTGCGTGTGAAATTATTACTCTGCTGCTCATAGATTTACTCCCTTGAATCAAAGTCTTTCGAAAAGTAATAGCAGCGACTGAAAATGATAATAACATTAATAATAACTAAAAGCTTGTGACTGATGTTCTTTCTAAAATAATGCCTTCTTCTGCTTATGAAACAATTTCAGTGCAGAAGTTGTCGACAGATTTTTGGCGTTTATCAAACATAATTATAGTCCTTTATGGATGAGATATCATTGGAAAATTATAATAGCTACAAAAGCTACAAAATTATATTTTTACTACTAATAATAAAACTCCTGTGATTGTTTTAAGTTATGGCATCTTCCACTCCCGATACAATGACTTCAGCGTACCTGTAGTATTTTTTCAAAGATGTACAATAGCTATGGCACGTAAAACACTACGCAGTGTATGAAATACTTTCGAACAAATTAGGGTATCGTCGCCACCACACATAAAAATGGACTGCTTGAATAATGAACCACAATATCACGGAGTACGACTCTATTCAAGCGTCTAGAATTTAAACCACAGTGCTGGAAAAGGGACCCTCTTCTTTACCGTGATCTGGACACCCTCCTGATCATGATACTTAGAATAGTTGATAATTGAAAAAATGCCATTTTACAGGAATAAATCTTAAAGCTTTTGTAACTAAAATTTAATCAGTGTTAAAAATAGAGGTTGAAAAACAAACAATTCCTGTCTAATAAATTTCATTAGAAAATCACAGTTTTAGTAACTGAGGTGCGTGCCAGCTAATAAAAAATTTAGTCCAGTTGCTCAAAAGCCGAAGAACTTTCTAACGCAGTTGGAGTTTACAAAACAAGGATGAAACTTAGTTAAGAGTCAGACCTCCATTGTTGTTGATAACCTGAGCATATCTTTGCGGGAAGCTTGAAATGAGGGTTTCCAATTAGAGGGTTAAGGGAAAACTTTTACGAGCTGCGATGATATCAAGAAAATAATGTACTATCTCAAATTATTGAAATTATCGTCCATTTTTTTGTGGACAAAAACACAAACTTCTATTTCTAATACCCCCTTAGTTTTTTTTGTAATTTTTCGCATTAATTGCAAGAATTTAAAAGAAAGAGACAGCGTTTTTTTTTCTCACTGCGACTACAATAGGCGCCAATATAAACACAGACATAACAACAGCTCACTGTAGAGCTATGGATGCGAAGATGTAGAGGCGATAGTATGGCATGTGCAGGGTCTCTCTCTCCATTTCAGATTACTGTTGCATGAGGTTGTACCGTGCTACCGGCTCTGAGTTCCCGGGAAGATTCTAATCTTCTTTTTCTGGCATTAGTTAATTGGAAAAAAAAAAGAAATTCAAAGTCATCTTCTCTACTCGCCATGGACGTAAACTGTTCTTTCTACTATGAGTAGGTACTTTCGGGATCGTTAAATTCTCGGGTGACGCAACACTCTTTTCTCATTTATTATTTGCGGTCGACTTTACGTAATGCCCTAATGGAGGACCACTTACTTCTTCAGCGGATCTTTGAGGAAGCAAAGAGAGTGCTTCGTCCGTCGCCGGTGAGTTGCATTAATATTCTAGTTCTTTTGTTGGAAGCGGTCCAAGCAGTAAAGGTTGGTTATTGCTGGCCACTGCTATGTATCGGGAACAGCGCGCGTGTGCTTCTGTGTTTCCGCATTTGCTAATTACGAGCTGGCAGCAGTATGGGGAGGTTGTGTGCAGTCCGAGTAATGCTGCACTCCCTCGCGAGCTGTGTGCTTGGATATAGAGAAGCTGTTAGCACTCGTTTCGTAAGGCAGATTAACTCAAGAATTAAAGTACAGTAAAACATAATCTCACGTTAAAAATCAAATTGGATATATCTAGCTTCTTTTCCTCGATGGCATCTTGAGGAGCTACGCTGGATAGCGCTGATGCTCCCTTGATGCTCTAAAGATTGGTATTTCCAGTCCGCTGCAGCAAAGTGAAAGCGGTGCTATATTGCCGACATTATCCTGTGTATTGTCACTCTGCGCTCACGAAGAAAGACCTTTGGGACGTCTGTTATTTACGCCCACTGTGCTTCTTCCTAACTTTACACTCACACTGATGATACTTTGTTCCGATCTTCCTTTTCTTTCCCGACTTGCTGTTCCCATGCGCGTTGACTCGTGCATGGGTTCCACATTTCTATTGGTATTCTGTTTGTCCCTTCTTTCTTCCTCTCTTTGGATCACTGTGCATTCTCTGGGTAGGGAGGCTGAAACTTGGAATATGATAATGATAATTATAACTCTGCGTCCACGAGGACAATGTCTGTTATATCTGGGGGCTCGGTGCGTGTGTGTGTGTCAGACTGTTTTCATTGCCTCACGTTGTGCCAAGCTGCGGGCTGTCAACTTTAGAGAGGACTTTAACTCCATTTTATTTGATAGCGAATGAATATGTTTGACTACACATGAACTGCCGACTGCACGTAATGTATGAGAGGAGGAATTCCAAAAGTTCTGAGACCAGAACGAGAATCTGACTTGAGTTTAAGCTGCTAAAACAGTTGAAATAATCAGTAATGCAGTCGTTTGAACGTTTCAAGAGGCGCTTGGTGCCTAAGTCACAGGAAATGCTCTAGGTTTCAATTTTTGCTGAGTTCGATTACTCTAAGGAAAAACACTTAATGCGTTGTTTTTGGCCTTGCGTTCGGATAAGGTGGAAATGTACACTGGATTTCTTTTCATATATAAGGGGATGGGGTTCGGGCAAAAATCAAACCTGCTCTATTTATGTACCGATTTGAATGAAACTTGCTACAAATATGTAAAATGGAAAGAGAAATTGTTTTGACTCATGTACTTTTTTCAATTTTCGCCACAGAAAACAAATTATTCAAAGAAAACAGGGAAAAAGGGGGGGCTGGGGTAAACCCTAATCCTCCTACAATTTTTTGAGCTACAGAGCTGATTTTGGTTTCAAAAGAAGCGGAATATTACGCTCTACACGAATTGCATTTTCTTTTTGATTTTCGGAATAGGTTGTGAGATATTACGAAAAATTTAATAAAAAAAATAGTTTTTTCCAATAAGTGCACTGTCATTCATCTCCTAATTCGAAACTCAAAACGGAAAATGCAATTCTTATAGAGAATTAAATTCCGCTTTTTTGAAACCAAAATCATTCAAGGTCACTCAAAAGCTGTAGGAGGAGCAGGGTATTGAAGTCGGAAAAATGAGTTTATCGGGGGGGGGGGGGTTTGGCGGGAAAAACCGTTTTCTTTGAACAACTCGTTTTCTATGGCGAAAATAGGAAAAAGTACGCTAGTCTGACCCACATTATTTTCCAATTTTACATATCTGTACCAAATTCCATTCTAATCGGTACATATCATGAAATTTCCCGCCGAAAATTTCAAATTTTGTTTCTTTATTTTTGTTCCAATTTGCATTAAACTCCACAATATGTTTGGGCATCACGCACCCAAGGGTCCCGAGTGCCTTCTCCGCAGGGGATGTAGCATCTGGCCGCAGTTCCTGCTGACGAGGTTAGTTTTGTAAAGTTAGGTAGGTTCTCNCTCCTACTATGCTTTGCGCCTTGTTTCCTGCCCGTAGTAGCGCACGTAGGCCACGCGACAAGTTATGTGGTATTTAAATACTACACACTCATCTCTGTTGGAACGCCTGAGTTGCGGCTACGGAGATTAAACAAAGTTTATAACTAACTAACTATTGCATTAAACTTGGTACAGATATGTAAAATTGGAAAAAAATGTGGATTAGAACTATGTACTTTTTTCCATTTTCCCCATAGAAAACGAGTTATGGAAAGAAAATGTTTTTGGTGGGAAAAACAGTCTTCTTTTAATAACTCGTTTTCTACGGCAAAAATGGGGAAAGTACAGGAGTCTAATGCCATTTTTTCTTCTTTTACATATCTCCGCCAAGTTTAGAGAAGATCGTCCCAATAACAAAAAAGTTACTGAAGACAAAATAATGAACTTTTAAAATGGGCCTGCCCCCTTTACCCCTAGCCCCCTATTCTACCCACCTAGGGTTGCACTGGCTACCTAAAATTTAGCCTGCGTGTTGATCTGATGCATAGCTACTGCTTAGTGAAAAAAAAAATTGTTTTATGGAATTTTTATGGTTTTCTGCCCGAACCCTCCCCTTAAATTGGAGGAGGCTGAATCTCTGTAAACTGCTCCTATCCAATAAACTGAGGCCAGTACCTCACTGTTGCAATAATTTCTTGTGTTCTTCCTCGTAGAGATAGCGGCTGAAGGCGAGCTATCGTGGTGAGTGTGGTTCATTACTGAATGAGCAGTCTCTGTTTGAGTGAAATTTTCTTCGTGTAGGCACAACATGCTGCGACACCCTATACTGTTGTGCAGGAAAGCTGTGCTATATAGCTGACTGTACTGGGCCGGGGTTTTATACGTGCATGTGTCCACGCGCACGTACTGTGGAGCAATTTATGTTGGAAGTGCAGTGCCTCGTATGCTGTTGTTGCCGAGGTTGTGCTAGGCTGCGAGTTGTGTGTTGACTGGAGGATGCTAGTTGCACTAGTACCATTTGTTTCACTAGTCCAGCACTCCAAGAGACACGCTATCCTTTACTTTGGCCTCAGTTGGCGCTACCGGCCATATTTCCTATCAAAAATAAGGGGCGCCGCAACAGCTCAAGCTGCATTTTAGCTGTTGGGCGGCGCCTTGGTAGCCTTATATTTTGTTTGGGGAACTCCCCGTGCTTTGAATTTCTACCATAATTTTTTATTTCTAATGAGCCTTTTTCTGTTTTCTCTTGCATTCCAAGTTGCTGTTCCCAAGCCTGGTGATCCCCCTTGTACAGTTGCCCTGTACTGCCGTGCGATAATTTTCACATCTTCCTGCTTCCTTATTGGAGTATGGGAGCCATGCTTCGGGATTACAGTAATACATGTGTATAAGAACGTAACTCTTAGTTAATAATAGTAATAATAACTAGAGCACTCTGAGAGCGCATGCCTCCGTCAAGCCAGGCAAACGTAGTAAAAAATTGAAATTAGTTCTGAAACTATGATTTCCTTTGTATCAACACCAAAATCTAAACATTTGTGCCCTTTGACGGGAATAAGAGGATCCGTAAGTTTGCTGAAGATCCGTTAGTAACTTTACGAGTAATGCTGCTAACAAACATCCTGACAAACTTTAGTTAAACCCCCAAAAAGACCAACCGATCATCACCAAAATTCAATCAGTTATGTATAACAACATTACTAACAATTGATGTAAATTTCATCATTTGTTCATAATTTTTTGAGTTCTTTTGCTAACAAACATAAAATCAAACAGTGAAATGAATAGACAGATCGTTAAGAAAATTCGTTCATATACTCTTCGTAATATACCTAACAACTCATGCGAATTTCATAAAAATCAGTCTATAACTTTTTGAGTTATGGCATTAAGAAAAATAAGGCAGACAAACAAAACAAAAAAAAAAAAAAAAAAAAAAAAAAAAAAAAAAAAACGGATGAACGGATCTTCACTAATAGTTAGTCAGCTGTTCCTCCTAACATACCTAACAAACCCTGAAAATTCCCTTAAAAGCCATTCATAATTTTTATTTAATTATTTTGGAGACAGACAAACAACCAAACTGGAAGAAAACATAACCTCCTTGGTGGAGCTAATAATAATAGTAATAATATTAATAACAGTAATCATAATATTATTGATAAGATATCAAAAATAATCTTGATTAGTTATTCATTGACACCTTACATGATACACAAAAGAATGTAGCACATTTCTATGATAAAAATAAACATAGAAGAAATCGCAGTAGCTCTACATTGTAGACCTCCTTACGCCCCATTGCTTGGCCGGTAACGAACAGTATGTGCTGCCATCATAGATACAGTATATTTGATCGTTTCTAGCCCGGGCCGTTGGGGATGACTTTGAAAAATGAGTTGTTGGATTGATGAGGCATAATTTGCAGACTTGGGGTTGCATTTCGTGGTCCTGACTGGGAAGTAAGGCATTTTGGGGTAAACATTAAACTCGCGCTAGTTGACCAGGGCACATTCAGTAATCTGAGATATATGTCGTTAGAAGCAATGCACAAGGCGCTCGATGGATTTCTCTTTAAAGTTGCACCAAAAAGAGTTACAGTACAGTACAGTGGAAAACAATCGTTCCGAAGCAAATGGCGTTAGCCCTTTTCGGAAAAAAGTCCGAATTTCCTATTTGACGTGTTACCAACTCATGGAATTTTCACGTTTCTTTCTCTACATTTTATGTCGTGGTTATAACAATTATCATCAGTGACTCATACTCCGTATTTTTTAATGCTGTCAACAATTCAGACACTTTTTTTGTGGATAAGTCGGTCACTTTATTGCATAGTCTATTTATAAATGATTGTTAATGACTATATCTTCAATAATGTTGACCCTCCCTACCTTGAAATTGGCCCTCCCTACGTTGCTATTATATATTTGAAATTTGCCTTCCCTACCTTGGTATTACCCCTCCCTACCTTGAAATTTGCCTTCCCTACCTTGGTATTACCCCTCCCTACCTTGATATTAGGCCTTCTCACCTTGATATTTGCCTTCCTCACCTTGATATTTGCCTTCCTCACCTTGATATTTGCCTATCCTACCTTGATATATGCCTTCCCTACCTTGTTATTTGGCTTCCCTGTCTTGATATTTGCCTTCCCTACCTTGATATCTGACTACCCTACCTTGATATTTGCCTTTCCTACCTTGATATTTGGCTTCCCTACCTTGATATTAGCCCTCCCTACCTTGATGCCGGCCCCGCTTACCTTACCTTGCACTTACGCTGCTACTAACCGCGTAGTGTTTCGGCTACTACCGTACCACCTTCCTGGCAGTTTCTCTACCACTAACCGCGTAATATCTCTGGCACCGCAACCACTCGGGGCCACTGCTTAAAACTTCCGTCATTCTTTATTGCCGACACTCGGGGCGGCCCGAGGAAAAAGGCGCGGCATAAAAAGATGTCTCAGTAATTCGGCAGAAATTGCAGTAGCTGCAGCCGTGGCCTTCGACCTCCTTACCATTCCGCAATATCTCCGACAGCTCAGCAAAAATGGATGACTGTTCCAATTGAAGCTTTTAGAGCGCCTGAGTGTTTCGACGGAGCTCTATAATATTCTAATGTGACACTCGGGGATGGTTTGACCTTCTCCATATTGTCATTCTACAAGATATTTGTTTCTTGGTTTATAACAACTTTATATACCTATGCATACAGTGTGTACATATAGTGTATATATATAATGCTTATAGAAATGAGTGTGAAAAACTAGATATCAAACTAGGAGTAAATAATCAAATTAACATGAGTCGACATTTAAAAAACGTTAACGTTTCGGGATTAGATTCCCATCTTCAGAACTGAGAAATTTAAAACCTAAATGCAAGGATGTGAAATATTAAAACTAGAAACTAATTTTCATCTAATAGCTGGGAACAGAGGTGTTATCCTGTGGGAGTGTAAAAGGTGAATGACTGAAGTAAGCTCGGGGAGGTCCTAATATCAGTGCCGGTACAGTCGGGCAGTCAGGTAACGTCGTTGGCGGCAGGGCTGTACAGTTGGGGGGAAAAACGT
>LQNS02278156.1:423208-440199 GCA_001587735.2 Parhyale hawaiensis
CAAAGAGATCCTTTTTCATGTTCTCTTGCACCTGCAAAGGATAAACCCATTGGCACTGTCCCAGTTACCTTGCCTAGTCCTTCACAAACAGACACCTTTTCAATTTTACCCGGAGGACACAGCGCACTTCAAACATCAAACCGCTGAGGATGTCGACCACTTATGAATAAACAAACTTCCTTTGATTCGGTACCAGCTCCGCCGCCCACAGAATAAACAAGTAAAACCGACTACAAATTCCTAATTTCAAGAGGCAGTGTCCAGAGGACTTGCAGCTATCATCGGACCTCAAGTTTGGGAACACACCGGATGTGGTGCTCCGGCCCAACTCTTTGATGTGAGCAATGCTCTATTTAAATCCTCTAAGGAGCACTGCTGCTATTGTCGCTTGTCTCGTAGTGAGGCTTTTCGGTACGCAGGATTTGAATAGGCTATAAATACAGCGGATCGTGTACGCACGCCGTCAAAAATAGGAGAAAATTCATGAAAATGCAAATATAGAATATCATGCATGTATAGCAGATGACACACTTAGATCAACATCTGCATAAATCAAAAAGACTTACTGGCTGCTTATAATTAATTATAATTAAAAGTAACGTCCTGTCACATTATTGGGGTTATTCAGTAGTTATTACACTTGAATTGAATACTGAGTAGAGGTGGGCATTTGCGGCCACTTGCGATCCACTTGTGACTTAGCAGAGGTCAATTTTTCCGCTAAGCGAGTAAAGGCACAGTCAGGCTGACAAAATTTACGATTTACCGATGGATTGCGCAGAAATTTTCATCGGGGCTGTGTGTAATCTATAAGTTCTTCTGACGTGGAGCCTCAGTGGCTGTCAATGGATCAATGTTCATCGCGTCGGGTTTGTGCGCGATTCCAGGATAACTTTGCTCATTCACTAATAATTATATTATTTCACCTGAGTCTGCGCTGAGTATGCGCTAAGTCTGCGCTGAAAATGCGCTGAGGATGCGCTGAGTCTGCGCTGAGTATGGATAGTTTAATTCCGCACTGACTGGGTCTCGAGACTGCAACATACTATTACTAGTCCCTCGGTGAAGCGAGTACGTTTTTCCTGATAAGGCAACACAAATGCAAGAAATTCAATAATGTTTTTGTTGCGTTTTTAGTGCTAAATTAATTATTGAGTCAAGTACACTGAAGCATCTTCCATCTCTCGTTACTTATGGTATCTAAACTGCCGTTATGTCTACTTTCCTTGCAATGTTTTATTGACGCCTGTTGCTACAGTATGAGCAGATGCATAGAAAGAAAAGACGAAAAAACGTTTATTTTTCTTATTTTTCATATGGAGACTGTGCACAACAAAGTTAGGGCACAGCATCCTGAGGTTTTCATGCTTAGTACAAACATAAGAATAATACTAAAAATAACATAGGAGAGAATTGGCATTAAGTTTGCAAAGATCTACTAGTGCAATGCCTGCATAGCACCTATTGTTGGTCGTCGTTAGTGTCCCTGACAAACAGGAGGATGGAGTTCTTTTGTAACAGAATTTGTGGCCGTTTCGGAAGCTGCTTTACAGTTTAAGCATCTGATACGGCCCAGAATTTTGATAGGGTTAAAGTGGGTTTCCTACCACAGTCAAATGAACATGTTTTCGCAGATCATTATCCGAAACTTTTATCCTGCCCAAGTAAACACTACTGTGTCTTTACCAGTTGATTTCGTAGGGACAGTGTGAACCGTCACTAAGTTTAACTAATAAAGTTTCAACCTACTCGAACTGACTTAGAAACCAGAAAGTTGTACACTTCTTTGCCGTGTAAGCTGACGCAGCAACAAATTCGGACGCCCAGTTGAGGGAAACGCTCATCTACCCCTGCTGAGAACCCCCTTTTAATTGCAACACTGGATTATTTCATTAGTATATTCATAAACTGCACACTGTGAATCAAAATAAATCTGAAAACCATTCAGGTCTAACCTGCCCATTTAAAAATGATCGCTTTTTGTATCTGTAATTCGTAAGATTCGTATGTGCTATTTACAGTATGTAGACCGTCGATTGGCCAATTACAAATGCTAGCCCCGAATGAATGTCAATTACGAGTACGGTATTTCATAAAAAAATTGCAGAGTCGAAATTTATAGTTCATATTTTTACGACAAAAAAAATAAACTTATTGTCTAAGTAGCTTCATAAAATTTGTAAATTACAAGAGAAATAACAATTAGTATTATTTCCAATTATATATGTTAATTATTTCCAATTATATATGTTTAAAATGTGCACGATTTTGTTGAACTCTCTTCTACTAACAAATTTGGCATAAAAGCCACGGGAGATCGAGATTTCCGAGCTCGAAATGAAATGTAGCTCCCTGCTTTCGTGAACCAAATCCTATTTATGAAATTCCAGCGTAACCTTCTTATGAGCTTACGCAGCGAGTGACTTGCAATGCAGCCCTGCGTTCATATTCACTACTGTTCCAAGCCACAGATATTTGGAAACGATTCTTCATTCATGTATTCGGAAAAACAAGCAGTACAAGGAATTCTGTTGTGTAAAATCATATTCATTTACTTATCTCTTCGGGCTAAAAACAATCTGGTTGTTTTTGTCGACATTGAACCACATGAACTCTTGAATGAGTTAACACTTTTGTTTTTTGTTTTGTTCTTTTTGTGCATAGTTATTCAACACTCGATGTCTTAAAAGGAACACGATGAGGTCATTGAAAGATCTCTTTCATTTTTAGGTGTTTCAATTTTTTGTATTAAAACTGAAGAATATTAAAGCTAACTCAATAGTTATAATAAAGTTACCCATCGGAAAATAATAAGTACTTATCTGAAGTCTATAGAGGTGACCTTTGATAATGTTGGACAGTCACCATGCATGTACTGTATTTGTCTCTTCATAATCTATCACTGTCGGAGGTTTAACGAAGGACGTAAGTGTATCAAATTTGTATCATCCTATTTAAAAATCTTTTTTTTCATCTGTCCTACTTGAAACTTGGCCGAATAACCCCTGGTATAAGCTACATTACTGTGATTAACTAACTTTAATTTTCGATATCATGCATCTTCATCAAGCGTAACCTTCTCATCCATTACAAACGACAGTTAAATTCAGAGGTATCTTGGGGAAAAGCACAATTTGAAACGAGACGAAGCGATCCTTCTAGGCGGTAATGAATAGAAGCAATTAAGATACTTTCCTAAAGGTCATGGCTCCCTGTACAGACCTCCACATATTCGTCCTAAACCTCAATATTTGCTCAAAGTGTTCGACGAGAACTCGGTGTCACAACTTATGAATGTATACGTGGGAATTCCTCGGAACCCAAACATTCCTGTTTGCCATGGACCCTGAACTCTGTTGCATATCGACAGGCCTATGAAACTCTAATAGCTGACCTCTGCTGATCTCATTCACAGACTTCCATCGTTTGAAGTTCATCTTGCTTTGAGAGATGAAGAAGACTTTGTTTGAGAGCCTATATGTACCGTGTCGTTCGATGAGCAGTCCGTGCCGAGGTATACCAAGGCCACCTAGAAAACATGATTGTATAGGCGGCGTTGATTGTGTAGGTGGCGTTGGGTATACAGGGTGCTTTTCAACGATCGGATTACAGTCAAAGCAGCAGGATGCAGTGTAAATGTCTCATTAAGTTACTGGAAATAATAAAGTTATTTTTGTAAATTTTCTCTAGGGAAACTGATGGCAATAAAATGGTAACAAAAGAACATGTGTTTTCTAGGTGCACCGAATATTTCTGGAGGGAATGTCCCTTAGTTTTACGGTAGCACTTTGGAAGGAATCTAAAAAATTTATGGCGGCAACAGTATAAAAAATGAAATCTCGCGAATATTGCGGACTTTTTTCAAAACTTTAACCAAACTACGTCGATGCGGTCCTCACCTGAGAGAGCAGGCAGGGATTCAGACCGACCCGTAACCTAACCTCCATTTCCTCCCTGGGAATGGATCCCTTTGTGTGTCTCTTCCAATATCTAATCTAACCTGCAACAGTTACTGTGCTACTACTGCTATTTTGTGGTAGTAACATTACTGTAGACAACCCAAGCAATGGAGCAGTAAGGACTTTTTGGATTCTAATCACAGTGCAGTAATACAGAATATTTGGACTACAATCATGCACAACGCAGCAGTAAAAACTTCGTAATCTTCGTGAACCATGCAAATTTTCTGTCGCCCCATTCTGTGCTCTAGAAAACTTATGGACTCGCTTTACCGTACAGAAATAGCAACTATTTTAAACTCTCGTAAATATTATATTCAAAAATGCAGCGGCAATTTTCTACAGAGGCCCGCCTGACCCCGCACCCAATTATTGTGAGTATAGATGCATTCGCTTCATCAGAGCTACAGATAACGCAATTTACACGCAGCCAACTGACATTTCAAAGAACTGGTGATTGCTTTGAAGCTCAGGAAATTGCTGCAAAATTATAATTAACAGTGGGAGCAGCGAAGGAAGCATAGTAATTAATTAAAACTGATGTTTATTTGTCTCTATTTCTATTTCTTTTCAGGCTCGAAGGATTGATATTCTCGACAAATGTAATTAGTTTATCCCTAATTATGTTTTTTTAAATACTCAACTGACCAGTTTCTCTTATGCTTGATGCGCGTAATTTCAATATGTACTTTCCACCATTTGCTCTCTCTAAATAACATCTGTACGAGGCACTCACATCTGTCCTCCACAAACGCGGTGAAAAAATACCTTTTGCCTTCCCGCCTTCATTTGCACACAATAACATTGCTGTGAAAAATCACATTCCTTCCCACAAAACTCAGCAAAGACTTGGCACCTAGTTGCCGGAGCCTGTTTTTTGGTGGCGTCTTTAAGGCGTCTGCAGCTGTGCACTAAGAAAGCAGTGCTAATTTTATGGCTGCAGCAACAACAGTTCCGCGAACTCGAGAGACCTTCCTTTCCCTGTGTCTGACACGAGCCAGCTATATGCTGCTATTCCTTTGGGAATTACAAGCAGATTTTAATTAATAAATTAATTTTAAAATTGAGCATTGTGATCCACAGTACAGACATTCCTGTCATCATCACTAGAGGATTTTAATTAATAAATTTGTTAAAAACTATAGGCACTGAAATCTTCAGCGCAGTCATTTCTGTCAGTATTACAAGCAGATTTTAATTAAAAAACAATTGAAAACTGTGCACTGTGATCAGCAATGCAGTCACTTCCTCCGGCATTATGCACGAATTTTAATCAAAAACTTAATTAAAAACTGTGTATTGTTATCTGCAGGCATTTCGCTGGGCGTTAGAAATAGATATTAATAAATAAGTCAAAGTCTGCGCATAATGATTTTTATCTATTTATAGTCATCAGGCTATCAAATAAATTTTGTTGGATGTGCTAAAAACTTCACAGGGTGATTCTGATTCATTTCCTTAAGTAAAACACACGAAGTTTGCTTAATTTCCGAAGAACTGCACACACTCACCCCCCTACTTCCTCCGTCATTACGAAAGGATTTTAAATTACTAATCAACAAACGTTAACGACGAGCCTTCGCAAGCCTATGGGATATAAATCCCGAAAACCTATTCATCTTTTTTATCTTTAGAGCTGCTTTCCTAAATGCATTCAGGGGAATGTCCAGCGAAAATGGGTAAAATTTGGTACTTCTATTTTTAGTGAAATTTTATCCCTGGATGTTGGCCCTTGCGCATTGCAACACCTCTAAATGGGGGAGAGGGGAAGTCCCCCACCGCGAAGGGTAAATTTAGAAAATTGACCGATTTGACTGAAACTGTGTAATTATATGTAAAATATAAAATAAAATCGATTTTTCTCTATGCAATTTTTCCGTTTTCTTCTTCATTTTCTGTTGATGTTCATTTTTTAGAAGTTACCTATAATCATATAAGTACTATTATTTGTGCTATTATTATACACAATGGAAAACATTGTGAAGACACAATAACAATTATAATGAAAATATCAGTGAGAAAGTATATAAAAACATTTCAAGAATAAAGCCACCTACTAGGGAGTTTCTTCTGGAGCATAAATAGGCTGATCAACGAAGAGATGAATACAAAATATATACATCGTACGTGCATAACTATTTAGATTTGTAATGATAACATATTTCGACAATTATACACTACTTTTTATGGTTATGAATGCTTTCAAACTGTTTTTTCCCGTTGAATATATGTTTTTATCCTTTTTCAAAAATGCCAATTATTATATTGAGCTCCGAAAGATTTCTACAGTTCTATAGAGTGAAAACAAAGATAGTTTTGGAATCGTCAAACCATTTCCTACAAAACTAAAAGCTTAGATTTTTTTATTTTCTGTCTCGTTTTCTTTCAATATACCAATTTGCCAGTGCACACCTACACATTTGAAAATAGTTTTAGTCACTGTTTAAAGTGCAGATTGAAAAAAAAAACGAGGCAAAAAATGGAAACTCTAAGCATTTAGTTTTGTAGGGAATAGTTTGACAATTCCAAAACTGTCTTCTGGCATAAAAATGTAAAAAACCATTCGGAGTTGAGTAAACAATAGGAAAATGCAAGTTTACCCTGAAATTCGATGATAAAAAGAAAACGAAGAAGAAAACGGGAAAATTTCCGGGAACAAAAAGATGTTCTTTTTTTATTCTACATACAAATTTTGTTGCAATCGGACTGTAAATAAAAAGAATCAAGAAGGCCGACATCCCTACCCTTTTAAAGATATAACATCATGTAAATTTCTGTTATTGTGCTTAAGGAGGGGGGGGGGATGATCCAAATCTGGCATTTCTATTTTTTAGTGAAGTTTTATCCTTGGATGAGGGCAGAATTGTGGCATAAAATTTTGGCCTCGGGGCCCATTGGAACACCTCTAAATGGGGGCAAAGTCCACCTCTGAAAGGGTTAAATTGAGAAAGTCGGCCGATTTGGCTGAAGCTTTGTAGTTATATGTAAGATCAAAAATAAAACAGATTTTTTCTATGAAATTGTCCTGTTTTCTTCTTAGTTTTCTGTTTAGGCATTTATTTAGGTTACCTATAGTATAATACGAACTATTATTTGTGTTGTTATTATTGTTATCATCATCTTTATACACTATGAAAAACATTATAAAAATAGGAACAATTATAACAAAAAATCAGTGAGATATGAGAATAATATCAGTGAGAAAGTATGTGAAAAACCTTTCATGAACGAAAACACATTAATACTTCTCGAAGTTTCATGTTGATCATAAATTGGCCGATCATCGAAGAGGTGGGTACAAAATAGGTAAATCATGTGCGGATTACCATTTAGAATTGTAATAATAACATATATCAACAATTATACACCGTTATTTAGGGTTATGAATGCTTTCAAACTATTTTTTTCCCATAAAATAAATGTTTTTTTGGCTCTCCTGAAAAATTGTCAATTTCTACATAAAGCTCACATAAAATTTTTCAGTTTTTATGCTAGAATGGAAACAAAGACATTTTTGTAATCGTTAAGCCCCTCCCCACAATCGTAGGTTTTTAGGCTTTCCATTTTCTGCCTCGTCTTTCTTTCAATACAGCAATTTGTAGGGCAAACTTACGTATTTTTAAAAAACTATAGTCACTGGTGACAGTGCAGATTGAAGGAAAACGAGGCAGAAAATAGAATAATCTAAAATCTATGATGATTGTGGAAAATGGTTTGACGATTCCAAAACTGTCTTCGTATTTATTCTAGCATAAAAACTGTGAAATGCTATGTGAGCTCAATAAGCAATAGGAAAATGCAATTTTACCCTGAAATTCGATGATGAAAAGAAAACGAAGCAGAAACTGCCAAAATTTTCATGAACAAAAAGACTTTCTTTTTTCATTTTACATACAGGGTACAAATTTTGTCGCAATCGGACTGTAATTAAAAACATTTCAAAACAGCGGACACACTCTCCCCTCCCTCTTCCCCCCCCCCCCAATCGGCAACAGATGTCTAACAACACTTGGTGCCGGTATAGCGTGTGTTCTACATTAGGTTTGGCCATAATATGTGTACCTATAAGATAGGTTAGACACCTATTCTTGCTAAACCGAACCTATTCTAACTTAGCTTAACTTAGCTAACTTTGCCTATTCTGACCTGCCCTCAGCTGACCTAACCGAATACATACGTGAGGTAGATCATATCCTCATAAATAAGGACAGAGTATTTCTTAATATTGCAACAATTTCTCTTCCATGCTCAATAGATGTGATTATACGTTCCACGTCGTAAGTAAAATCATGTGTTTTCCGCTATGAGTACCGTGGCTTAGGGTAATTTCATATAATTTCACTGATATTCACATCACTACTTCATCTCACATCATATTCACACATTAATTTCACTCATATTCACATCATCCCTATCGCATCCTATCGCATTCACATCATCACAGCAAATGCCCACCATCATTTCACTGATATTCATATCATCACTTAATATCGCATTCACATCATTTTTTGCATCTTTCTTTATAGTTTTATTGTTCTATCGAAATACAATTTCACAATTATGAAATAATCATAGAAAATCATATAAGCTCCATCTTTTCAACCATATTCGCATCATCACTTAATATTACATTCACATCATCAGTTTAAAACATATTCACATATCATTTCATTCATATCATCATTTCACTCATATTCATTTCATCATTGCACTCATATTCACATCATCATTTCATTCATGTTCATATCATCATTTCATTCATTTCATCATTTTACTCATACTCATATTCACAGTATCATTTCCCAAGCTACTCACGTCAAGAACAGTGTCAAATGTGCCCAAGCAGATAATGACAGTTTCACGGATGCATTGATCAAACAAGCCTCGGCCTTCACAATTGCACTGTAATAATAATAATAATAGGAGTAGCTACCAGAACAGAAGCACTTAATTACACTTATTTTAATGAAATACTTTGTGGCCTTCGGCAGCTGACGACCTTTAAAAGTAACGTTGTGTTGCACAGCTCAAAGACACGTGCCAAATTTAATTAACAAAGCGAAGAAAACTCTAGAGGAATATGCAGTATGAAGTAATACGTAAAGTAATATTATTTTCACAGTGGTTAATATTATCCATGCTTTATATCAGCTTTGAAAATCATGCTGCCGCCTATTCAATAATTTTGCGTATCTTTCTTTATAGACATGCATATCGTTTTGCAGCCATGTTGACTAATTTTTTATTCATTTTTTTTAAATTCACATCACGTAAATTGCAGGCGGAAAACTAACGTGATCAATGCTTTAGAATATAAGAACAGCTGATAATCCAAGGGTGAAAAAATACACTCTGCGCAATGCACTGCACTAACCATATCTTAACTAAATGCTGGTTTACTCGGAGTTTTTTCAAGGTGTTCTTTCAACAAATTTTCTGAAAGCGATGCTGTGTTGATTTGGTCTGCAGCAAAGTACTCAGCTTTCTTGATGATAATTCACTGTAAATTTGATGATAATTTACTGTAAATTTGATGAAATATGACTCCTTGCTAGTGACACTTGTTCATGCCAGCCGGCTTGACGGTTCACAAAACATTTTAAGGTGTCTTTTGGCGGGCACAAGTTATATTCAGAAAAACTCAACGAAATATTCTGACAATCCGCTGAAAGAACATGTTGAAAAGGTATAAGTGTAAACTGGTTTTCAGGCTGAGCTGCAAAGTATATTTCTCCTATACGAGAAATTCTTAGCCGTCAATATCAAAAAGTCTTTAGTGACAAAATTCAAAATCCTGAAATCCCAAGAATTTATTTAACTACAAACTACCTAACGGACTTCGAGTTCACAAAACTAAGAATTGAATTAGCCATTGATGAACTTAGCGGCAACAGTCCAGCGGGACCAGATGATGTGCTTGCAAAAATCCTTAAGATGTGCAAGCTAAGCATCTCTAACCCCTATACCTTATGTGGCGGAAATCAATGGATAATTCCACTCACACAAGCACGATATTATTTCGAGTATTCCCAAAGCTGGAAATGGCATGGATCCAGCCCACTGTAAACCTGTCTCCCTAACTAGCCACGTAGTGAAAACGTTTTGAAAGGGTGTTAAGAAAACGCCTAGTATATCATTTAGAAAGCAATAACCTGCTTACATCAAATCAACATGGCTTTGGCTATAAACGTTCAACCTCTTAGCAGCTGCTTGAGCCTTATGACTCTATTATCGGCCTACTATGACAAGGGAAAAGTGTGGACGTAATATACTTAGATTTTGTGAAAGCACTCGATAAAGTATACCATGGAATACGGCTACTCAAGCTCTTCAACTTGGGCAACGGTGGAAAATATCTTAGATGGATCGAAGCTTTCCTGACAAACCGAACCCAAAGTGTAATCATAAATAATAAAGTGTCCAAACGACAGCCGGTACTCAGTGGAGTGCCACAAGGCACCGTGCTTGGTCCAATACTCTTCCTCATCATGATATATGATATGGGACACCAATACAAGTTGCCGTTCCCCATTCAGAATCCAAGGGATGACACACGGATATTAGCAGAGCTACAATGCAATGGCAGACGTACGGAATGTGCAACTAGTTCTAACCAACATCTTTCACTGGACATCGGTTAACAACGTGACATTCAACGAATCAAAATTTGAAATTTTATGGCATGGAAAAAACTGCTTTCTTACTGAATCTACGTCCTACACGACGAGAGATGGGAGCAAACTCGAGAGCAAGCAAATTTTAAGGGATTTGAACTATCACGAAAGACTTACTCAAATTCAAATGTACTCAATTCAAAGAAGATTCGAGCGCTTTACGATCATATATGTTTGGAAAATTCTAGAAGGAATTACTGTCATCGTATATGGGTGAATCCAGGCCAGACACTCAAACCCTATTGGTGGCACTTGTGAAGTGCAATTTCCGATCAAAACTGGTGGTGATGCAATAGCCCCAAAATATTCTAATAGTTTCGTAGTCCGGGGGCGAGATTATTCAACAAATTGCCTCATGACATTCGAAATGTCACCGGTACAGAGACCGAAATTTAAAAACTTACTGGACGCATGCTTACTGAAAGTGCCAGATAAACCTCTTGTAAGCGGCTACGTGAACTGTGGGTATAATTCGCTGTTAGCCACCCAGCTGGTCACGTACTGCAGCATCTTCTCTGCATAAAATATGTGGCGTGCATAACGCCACCTGGACCTCATCCGAAGAATCATCAAAGGTAAGGTAACGAAAGCGAATAACCTGTGTAAGAGAAGGTTCAGTTACTTCTTTATAAGATCATATTTTTAATTAAAAAACAGATACTTATAATTCCGGGCCACATATGCATTTGCCAAATCAATTTTTTGCAAAGATGAGCAGCTAGCAAGTCATTCCAATACACATTTACTGTCAGTAGCATGGATACGGCAGCATGAATGACATCCGAGTCTCTCATCCTCGCATGAGCAAGTCTCTGTGACCACCTAGAGTAGCCCCGGCATTATAAGTACATGGAGTTTACGAGGGCAAAATACATAATACCAGAGAAACTATAGTCTACAGATGCTGTTGTTTACTCTGTATTCATTCATAAACTAAGACTGCTTGCCCCTTAAGAATATCATGGACTAAATGCGCATCAGTTTTCATCTATTACATAGTTGTTATCTAATAACATCAGAGTACATTCAGTCTCTACTACATTTGTTATCTGCTGCTGTAGCGAAATAAAAGTGACGATCTATAGGCGTCAACGTGGAGTGCTGCTTCTGTGTCCATACCCCGAGTGCAATATCTGCTAGGGAGCTCAGTGCCGAGAAGGATTAAATGAAAGGAGAGGGCCAGGAGCCTCGTCCGTGGAGCTCAAGTTTCCGGTGTGGCTGCTGCCAGTCGCCGTATGCACCAATCGCATATTAGTACATCAGTTTTTTTTGTTTTTGTTTCTCCCGTGCCACTTCCGCCAATAGAATTAATGTATGGTCGTTCGTTCGTTTCACTCGCCGGGTACCAGAGGCACTCACATTCATGGCTGATCTGATTTCTAACCAAAGGAATGTATTCAGAAAATAGTACCATTATAATACATGGCGATTCAGCCACACCCGAAAAGTTGAAACGATAGCTTGTCTAACTTGTGGTGAGAGGACTTCCTCCTCTCTATTAAAGCTCCTTGCTCAGTGCCAAGGAGGTTGTAATGGGAGGAGTGCACCCTCTCTATTATTTACCCAACGAGAGCGTTTCCAGTAAACATTTCCCTTGAACTGGCTGAGTGGCGTTTCTCATACGAGACCGACATTGCGTCACAGAACCATGCATAGAGAGGAGTCATGGTTGCAGAGTTTAATGGCCATTAACCATCGACTAAATTTCGAGCTGCTGGAGCAATGTAGATGCAACTTGTATCCTGTATAATACCAGCTTATGATGCAAGTAACAAAGTGAGTACTGTGACATCAATATTCAGACACAATTTTCTTGCAAAAATATTGAAGAACTGCCTGCCTGTGTCTTTCTTAGTATGTGCTAACCATGGCCTTCAGCCCACTGCATGAGAGCAGTTCAGCCAGTTCAGGGGGTCCAAAACGCCAGCTTCCGTCACGTGACTCAGCCACGAGTGCACTTGCCGAAAGAGTTTTGAGGTTCTCTTCTCCCATTACAACCTCCTTGCCCAGAGCCTATCTGTCTGTTTCTACGTAAGGTTATGCTATGCGGCTAACTGTGGGTTTCGAGCTGGTCTATAGTTTATCTATCAGCACTTTCAGCCCATGAGGAAAGGGTATAGACCACACCATACATTGATTGAACAGTGGCTCCTAAGGCAGATTTCGGTCCCGCAATTGGGCCTGACTGCACGGTGCCGCAGATGCATTTTCATATGTTCTCCCATTATTTTTTATATATTGTTTAGCAATTTGACTCAATTCTTTTGCAGTCAGTAATGAATGACAAAACCGTACATGCTTCTAAAACTTCTATAAGAAACAAATTCACGAGAAAATTAGGGCTTGAAGTGCCATTCTTCGTTTTAGATTTAGATTTTCCCTGCCATGCTCGATGGAAATAAGATAGGGAGAATTAGAGTTTTCAGTACGGTATCTAGGATACGAGGGTCGCATACGGGAACTCCAGCCACAGGACCTGAGATCGCCTGCATGATCGTGTTTGGACATGTTCCAAAGTCCTACGGGAGATGCCACGTGACTGCGCCATATAATATACATTCAGTTTTTCAGTCGGAATGCTGAATTTTCATTTAAGAAGCACTTTCTGCCGTCAATTGGAATGACGGCTTGAACCACTAACAAATAAATGAATAGGCCCATCTCTAGTTCAGAACTATTGGCCGATCTTGACTCTCTCTATTTTTAACAAGATATTCGAAAATATTACCTTCAACCGTCTTGACTCATATTTTGGATGTAATGTCATGTCAATATGGCTTTAGAAAAGTTACTTTGACTTCAGATACAATTTTATCTCTTGTGTCGATTGTTTCAGCCCTTTTAACCATAAGAGGTATACAATTTGCTTATTTCTGGACTTAAGGAAGGCTGTTGATATCATTAATTCTTGCTCAACTCGGCAAGTGCTGTATATTTTAATGACGTGAGACTGGAATCGGTAAAAGAGATCAAATATTTGGGTATTATTTTAGATTCCAAGCTGTCCTAGAATCAACATAATAATGATGTATGCAAGAAACTCAGCAGATCACTGGGATTATCTCATTGCATTTCTTACAAACTACCGCTCATCACCCTTAGGAATCTCTACTAAAGCATTGTCAGGAAGCAAAGAGGGTAACGAGAGGACTCACGAGAAATTAGCACCAAGAAGTGACGTCATCATCGACAAATCTATGGCTGAGCAGCCTAAGAGTATTTTACCTGATTTAACCAATAAAATCGTCTTAAGTTGCGAAAATCATCTCTAGCGTATAAATAAATGAAGATAATATGTACTAATTTAGTAATTATCCATTGAAATTTGCAGTGAGTGTTGGTGGAATGTTTCATGGCACTAGCGCCGAATTTGTTCTCTTTCGGCGGCCTGATTTAACTCTTTTTTTATTGAAGCCTTATTTACCCTGCATATTTAGTTCACAGTGCTCTTCGTAGAATATATATATATATTCCTTTCCAACAAATATAAACACCATTATAGCCAAATCTGTAGAGAAACCGCAGTAACAGTTAGCCTGTTGCTTGAACTTTCTGTACTTGACGACAACATTTTTCTGTATTTTGCAGCTCAAGTAGCTGGCTAGTCATGAGCGGGAGACTGAATGAAGTAAGTTGAAAAAATATGGTGATATGTTGAAGAAAACAATATACGAAGGCCTGAGGTCCCACACCTAAACACTTCGACTCGTCAATGTGATGTAAATTTGCTACGTGCGGTCACGGCTATGTTTTATTTCAGTTATATTGAGTCCTCCCTTTGTTAAGCATTGTCTCTCTACACATTATCTACTGTATTGAGCTGTGGGGAGGTGTCCCATTAGTTGCCAGGAAGAAGGTTTCAACCTTAATGAACAAAATCCTCCATGCAATACTAAGAGTACAAACAATCAACTTTGTGCCTGAAACTAGTTGTCAGTGAAATGTATAAAGCTCTAAAGCTTTATAAAGCAACGTGAATTTACTATATAGTACTGATTTATTGATGTGATTGTACTTCACCTCTATAAAGACATAGGCCCTTAAATA
The DNA here is from genome assembly GCA_001587735.2 of Parhyale hawaiensis. NCBI lineage: Eukaryota > Metazoa > Arthropoda > Malacostraca > Amphipoda > Hyalidae > Parhyale > Parhyale hawaiensis. The sequence goes on from LQNS02278156.1 coordinate 437,889, forward strand.
TGTAACAATGATAATAATAATTATAGACTAAATGCAATAAATAGTCTACACCATATTTGTGTAGACCAGATTGGTCTACAATAATTGTCTACACCGCTTATTTTATCAGCTCTTGAAATAACCCTGGGGCTTACAAGAAGTAGTTAGTTCACATAAAGGTACTCAGTCCTCAAAGAGATAATTGTCTGCAGTAGTATGCACTACGTCGTTGACGCAATTGTTCACAGTCTTCAAAATTATTGCATTAATAGACTGCACGCAACAGTCTACAGTACACGTTGTAAAGACTGGCGTGTGATATGTCCATCCGCTTGTTTGTTTTATTTGTTTGTCTGCCTCATTTTTCTCAATGCTATAACTCAAAAAGTTCTTAATGGATTTTTATGAAATTAACAAGATTTGTTATTTATATAACAAGGAGTATATGACCAAATTTTGGTAATGATCAGTTCGTTCGTTCGTTTGTCACTGTTTTTAATATTATGCTTGTTAGCACACTAACACGAAAAATAATGAATGGATCTTTAGACATTTATAGGGATTATTAGTAATGTTAAAGGACATAAATGATCGAATTTTGGTGTAGATCAGCTAGTTCATTTGTATGTTTGACTCAGGTTTGTCTTAACGTTTGTTAGCAGTATAACTCAAAAAGTTATTTACAGATCTTCATGAAAATTGCACAAGCTGTTATTACTATAAAAAGGCACAAATGATCAAATTTCGGAGTTTAAACAAAGAAAATTATGGTTTCAGCGCCAATTTGAATTATTTGCTACCGTTGCCTCGCTTGGCGGAGGTATGCGCTCTCAGAGTGCTCTAGTTTATCATACATCAGTTCAATGTGTCCTTAAAGGGACGATAAGATAATCTTATCATATTCACACTCTCTCTATACTTATATATATATATAAGCACGAAAATTTTGAACGACACACTACTTACCAAACTTTAAGATAACGAAAACACGTTTCGACGCAAAACGTGCTGCGGCTAAATTAAACGCTCATTAAAACCTTTTATATATAACTAATTAATAATCTTATTTAAAAATTAAGTGGAAATGTAGCTCACGTTTGACTCTCTTATAGCGATGACGAAGAGATGGCGTCATCTAGACCCGGAAGAAGCTCCTTCAGCAAAGTTGAATTAAGCTTTTCAGAGAAAGAAATAAAAAATGATACAATATTAATAAAACTTGTAGTGTGTCTACTTCCTATTTAAATACAACAGTAGGAATTTAGCATATTAACATGGGAATAACAATACTTAGAAACAATAATAATAACTGCTTATAACCAAAAACGTGTAACACTTTCGCAAACTACACTAAGTCTGTTAGCTACATTATATTTATTGATGCATAGTTTTCTCCCAGCTCATAAATAAGAAGTGCAGCAGGCTACATGTTGTATCCACCAGCAAGATACCTGCCATCGCCCATACAGCAAGGCGAGCTAAGCAACATTGGCTGTGAGCTGCAGGCCACCGGCAGGCCGCACTCATTATAGGCCTCATATTTTGCTTCCAAGCTTCCTATTGTGTTGCCATTGGGGCCCTTGTGTTGTTCCGGGGAGCGGTCGAGCGCCCCAGCGCGACGTCCTCCGCCTGATGAGAGAATTGCTCTGATACGGAGCACGTCGTGTGGGGACTGTGCTGCAGCGTGTCGGATGTTCTCCGTCTGATGAGGGAATTACTCTGATACGGAGCACGTCGTGTGGGGACTGTGCTGCAGCGTGTCGGATGTTCTCCGTCTGATGAGGGAATTACTCTGATACGGAGCACGTCGTGTGGGGACTGTGCAACTGAAATGTGAAAAGGCTCATGAGAGAATTAATTTTACTAGCAGTATTGGCTTTTACAGTAATTTTTAGGTAAAATGTAGGAGCAATAACACAATTACTGGTTTCAAATGTAATAGTGAACTTCAGGAAAAATAATGAGCAACAGCTAGTGATGATGTATCTACTCTTTAAGAAGGCAGCTACTGTATTGATGATTTTGATAACTTTTACCGCCGCCACGGTAGCTGCATGCTTCCATTCTCAGCTCTAACACCTTGTGTCGCTCGTTCGAAGCACCGTGAGGCACATGAGCTCTTTGCAGATCTTGGTGTGCTGACTCGGCAGTTGTGTGCATGCTCGGCCCTGTCGCGGAACTGCTTTCCTCTGAGATGAGGGGGGTGGGGGGGCTCGGGTTATTTGTTCCTTCCGTCAAATTGGCGCCATAGTTCGTAACCCGAGGGCGACTGCGACTACACTTGCTCATCTGGGGCCAGTGGGCCTATACCCGCAGCACAAACCAGTGCATG
>LQNS02278156.1:464053-475665 GCA_001587735.2 Parhyale hawaiensis
CCTCAGCCACTTGTGTGTATGTAAGCCAGCACCTGCGGCTGACCAAGTCACTGGTTTGAGCTGCACCTCAGCCACTTATGTGTATGTAAGCCAGCATCTGCGGCTGCCCAATTCACTGGTTTGAGCTGCACCTCAGCCACTTGTGTGTATGTAAGCCAGCACCTGCGGCTGACCAAGTCACTGGTTTGAGCGTCGCTGTAGCTGTACCTGCGAATAATATAAAGAAATAGAGAGCAGGTAGCAATGAGAGGAAGGAGCAGTATATATATATACGTAGAGTGGACATATAATGAGGCAAAACACGAGTCCGAAAATAACTAGTAATGAAAAGAATCAATGCATAATGGGGTAAATAAATGAATAAGTATAAAAATAATAGAGAATAAATAAATTAACACATAATAGGGAATTGGAAACAAGCATGAATATATAAAAAGCAAATGATAGAACACGCAGTGAGGCAAAGGAATAAATACATAAATAAATCAAAGCATTCTGAGAGTGCATACCGCCACCAAGTAAGGCAAAGTTAACGAAAAATTCAAATTGGTCCTGAATTTAATATTTCTTTTTTATCATCGCCAAAATTTAGCTAATTGTGCCTCTTGACAACAATAAGAGCTTCCTTAAGTTGAGTGGAGCTCCGTCACTCACTTTTGAGTTATGTTCTGGCAAACATTTTGACAAACTGTAGTCAAACACACAAACGCACCAACCGATCATCGCCAAAATTTGGTCATTTACGTCTTTTATCATGTTAAAGTACTGCTACAAGTTTCATGAAAATCCGTTTATAACTTTTTGAGTTAGGTTACTGACATATATTTAAACAAACATAGACATTAACATACAAACGGACAAGTAAATGAACCCAAGAATTTGGTCATTTGCTCCTTAAAAAATAAATTCCCGCAAACTTCAAAAAAATCCCTCTATAACTTTTTGAGTTATACTGAAGAGAAAAAAGAGACAGACCTACAAACGGATGAACGGATCTTCACCAAGAGTTAATTAATAATCTGTTCTTCCCACCATACCTAACAATCCCTGTAAATTTCGTCAAGATCCGTCCACACTGTTATAGTTATCTTGGTGACAGGCAAGCAAATATGCTGACAAATCAACATATACTCCTGATAAAAACATAACCTCCTGTAGAGGAAATAAAGACAAGTTGCAGTTTAACTTTCATGTCTTGATATGCAAAGAATTAGTGGTGACTAATAGCATAAAATGTTCAGCTCAAGTAGCAGTTCTGACGCTTGAAAGCTTCAGCACATTGAGTACGGTCGTGTTATAGTATTTAGATACAGTACCCTACTCTTGTTAACAGCGTACTCTTGTTAACAGCGTACTCCTGTTAACAGTATACTCTTGTTAACAGCGTACTCTTGTTAACAGCGTACTCTTGTTAACAGCGTACTCTTGTTAACAGCGTACTCTTGTTAACAGCGTACTCTTGTTAACAGCGTACTCTTGTTAACAGCCTACTCCTGTTAATAGCGTACTCTTGTTAACAGCGTACTCTTATTAACAGCGTACTCTTGTTAACAGCCTACTCTTGTTAACAGCCTGCTCTTGTTAACAGCGTACTCTTGTTAACAGCGTACTCTTATTAACAGCGTACTCTTATTAACAGCGTACTCTTGTTAACAGCCTGCTCTTGTTAACCGCATACTCTTGTTAACAGCGTACTCTTGTTAACCGCCTACTCCTGTTAACCGCCTACTCCTGTTAACAGCGTACTCCTGTTAACAGCGTACTCTTGTCAACAGCGTACTCTTATTAACAGCGTACTCTTGTTAACAGCGTACTCTTGTTAACAGCCTGCTCTTGTTAACCGCCTACTCTTGTTAACAGCGTACTCTTGTTAACAGCCTGCTCTTGTTAACAGCCTACTCTTGTTAACAGCGTACTCTTGTTAACCGCCTACTCCTGTTAACAGCGTACTCTTGTTAACAGCGTACTCTTATTAACAGCGTACTCTTGTTAACAGCGTACTCTTGTTAACAGCCTGCTCTTGTTAACCGCCTACTCTTGTTAACAGCCTACTCTTATTAACAACCTACTCTTGTTCTGTAAGAGTATAGAAATTTCCGAGTAACCTACTGTGCCGTGTCTAATTGTTAGGTTATTTGCAGCAATATACAAGACAATTGATAGTAGTAGTAGTAGTAGTAGTAGTAGTAGTAGTAGTAGTAGTAGTAGTAGTAGTAGTAATTCACTTTAACTGATCTCGTATGCATAGTTGGAATTGTGCTTAGTAGTCCAGTTAGACATTCTATAGTTCAATTGTATAATACCGCTCTCTTTCTGGGTACCCGGCGTTGACTTCTTCATTTCGCTCTGTCGTACTCCCCTTGTCCTTGCCGAACTATGTGTAACATATAAATCATGAAGGTGTTTGTTCCTGAGTATGATGATTACGATTGAATTGTTGCTAATATCTTACACAAATTATTCTCGCTAATGGTCATAATGCATCGATCACATACCCTTAGCCAATGTTTTCCCTCTGAACGTAAAACGTAAAATGCGTAGCGGCGTAATTCATTAGCAGATTCCTTACTAATGCGATATGCTATAATCTCGACATAATCATTAATATAATCTACATAATCTACTTTGCACTCGAGACTAACAGATTGCAGCGGGTGCGTTATGTGCATGGCACTGCATTTTAATTTCAATTATAGTTATGTCATATAAGATATATTATTACCAAGTACGGCTAATGCAGCAACGGCTGCAAGTCAATATTCTAATTAACAAGAGATAATTCCTGGTTTTTGTAAGCATTACACGTCGTAAGGAACATTCTTTACTTCATAATAATTCCCTCGTCATCATTTCATATTATTGTCATTCATATTATGTGTTTTATTCACTATTAGTACTGAAGGTATAGCTAGTTGCCTTGACTGTTCTCCTAAATTGGGAACCCACATGCACTGGTTCGTGCTGCAGATAAATCTCGTTAAGGCTCTAGAGAACAACACGGCTAAAGTCGATCACAGATTATCTGAAGTATTTCGTCATAGGTTGTAGGATCATATGCCAACTGTGCCCCCCCGTTCTGGATCGTAAGGTCATAAAGCCCCCTCTCCCCTGCAGTCAAATAGCCTGCTGTTAATTTGGAGGCCTTGAAAGCTTGGATTCTCAATTCCTATAGAATGTTAAGGTTATCGTAAGTTTGCAAATGCCAGCACAAATGCAGTGATATACCTAACGGCTAAAAGTTAATTATTTTGCATTTGCGTTTAGCTATTAAATTCCATTCACGAAACCAATTATACACTGCCAAATAGGTAAAACCAATGTTTATCACAATTTACTAAATACCGAAGGATGAAATTTCATGCGATACTTCCATATGCTCTTGGAAGTGTGCATTCTGGTTGTCTTTGCCCTGTTTGAAAAAGGCTACACTACTTCTCTATAAAGACTTTTTCTCCCTTGGGAACAAAAGGAGCGAGAAGCTTTGTACCAAAATATTACAACTTGGTAAAAATACGATTATATTTGCGGAGTGTATGAGAAACCGGACTTGCCGTACATTTAAACGTACGTTAGCAGGTGTTATAGTTAATTTCGTCCAACACTTTCTGCTTTTTGGTCTATGTATCAACATCGAATAAAGTCACAATTAAGAAAGTGCATGCAAATAGCACGTAAAAGCATTAGTACTCAATCTCTATATTAATTAGAATAGCAGGCAACATTTACAGGCATAGTGACCAGGTTCAGTCACTTCCATAACGCTACTGTATTTGTCTAGGGTTTGTTTTTCAGCCGCCCGGCAAAATACAGTTAACTTGGCCGTTAATTTGACCCACAGGTACTATTTCGTGCTGCAGATATGGGCCTTCTAGCCCCAGAGGAGTCCACGGCTGCAGTCGATCAAATATCTTCAAAAAGTATAGTATTAGCGACGAGAGGTCCCCGCCCCCGACTATCCCCATTTCTGGTTAGAGTCAGTACCCCGGCAGTGGCATCACGGAAACTGCAAGCACAAAAACTTGGCTGCTGGCAACAGTCTGGATTCTGCGTATTCTGCACTGAAGAGCAAATGATCAAGCATCCTGACTGGGCGACTGACTGGATTATGCTATGATAAATACGGAGCTGTAAGCTGCAAAGAACATGTCTGTGTTGCCAGAGGTCCACAGATGCTATTGATATCGGTAGCAAAAAAAAAAAACGAAAACTAGAGCACTCTGAGAGCGCATACCTCCGCCAAGTGAGGCAACTGCAGTAAAAAATTCAAATTGGCTCTGAAATAATCATTTTCTTTGTAAAAACTCCAAAATCAAAGTATTTGTGCCTTTTGATAGTAATAACAGTTTGTGAAATTTTCTTGAAGATCCGTTCAGAACTTTTGAGTTATACTGCTAACAAACGTTGTGACAAACAGAAGTCAAATATACAAACGAACAAACCGATCTGCACCAAAATTTAATCATTTATGTCTTTTAACAAAACCAACAACCCCTACCAATTTCATAAAGATCCATTCATTTTCTTGAGTTATTGTGCTAACAAGATTTTTTTAAAATTAAAAACAGTGACAAACGAACGAACCAACGGATCATTACTAAAATTTGGTCATTTACTCTTTGTTATATACTAAGCAACTCATGTCAATTTCATAAAAACCCGTTGATAACTTTTTAAGTTATGGCATTGAGAAAAATGAGGTAGACAAACAAACAAACAAACGGATGAACATATCTTCACCAAAAATAAATCATCTGTTTCTCCCAACATATCTAACAATCCCTGTAAATTTAGTCCAAATCGGTTGATAACTTTTTGAGTTATCTTGGTGACTGACAGACAGACAGAAAACCCAACGAAAACATAACCTCCTTTGCGGAGGTAATAAAGAAAGTATCGATATACCTCTAACTGTTACGGTTATCATGTTTTTTTTTTCAGGCTCTCTTATGTTGCCTTAACCTCTCCTCGACCTGTGGAACGTCTTTCTTTCGTGCTCATCTCGTTACCGACTATTGTCAAGCTCCTGCTAATAATTTTTTTTCTTTTTTCTTTTCTTTTCCGATGCAAGTTAGTCCATCCAGTCCGTACGGAAACAGCCCGTACTTGTCCCTTCTTCCTATATAAGAACTCTAAATCTCATGTACCAAAACATTACAATAAAAACCAATACAAATTATATGCTAGCTTCGTGCATCCCTTATGTATGGGAATTATATAGGCGACACTTCGCTCCTTGACCTAACAAACCCCCAGTAACTCAGTGCCAAGGTTGCTGAATCTCTCATTATCGGGACAACGGAGGTTCGAGCCTACACCAGTGATCTAGACTCTTGACGTTCGTGAATACTACATCATCAGCAATTCTTTCCTTCGTAGTCACTGGGAGGCATTGGCCTTTGGGTCGGGGGACGCAGTCGTCTATCGAGTATTCCGTCAATACGATTCCGTAGCACAGACAAACTGCGGTCGACTGCAGCCATGCAATCACACCGGAGCAGGTGGGTATGTACTTGCAGCACAAACCAGTGAATGTGGGTTCATAGTTGTGGTGTGCGATCAGGAGGCTTTAGCATGCCCTTACCGAGAAGAATCATGCTTGGGACGATTCAATGAAGCTATCAACTTCAAAGTATATGGGAAAATAGCATTGTTGTTACTTGATGCCATAAAGGCAGATGACAGATACTGCCAAGTTCCAAGAGGCATTTTTAATCTGATACAAGTCTCATCCAACCGATATTCTCTCTCTGCAGAATGCATTCTTCTTTTCTTCCATGCTCCATTAAATCTTCTTCGAGTTAAATTGACACGGAAGAGCTGCAGTTTATATGCTTGAAGCAAATGTGTAATTCAGAACACGGTTCAGAAACAGCATGACTGAGATTCTTCTCTGTGTTCTGTCTACGCTTTGCAATATATATATTTATTTCGATACGGGCGATTAGATGGCCAACAATCTTTCAATACGGCCTGTTAAGTTGCCGGCGTCTCGATAGAGGTACCAAAAATCTAGGCCGTCTAACGGGCTTTTGGATTCAAATAGTGAAAAAAGTATTAAAAACTCCATAGATTTTCCCAAAGTTGGTCTCATTTTAAAGGAAAATAAGTCTACGTTGGAACGCACGCATGCTTCTCGACAGATAAACGTCCAAAATTTTTTTATGCTGCCACCCACCACCACCCTAGTACAGCACCCCTTGCAATGAGCTCTTACTCCGCCAACCTTGTAGGTTAGGAGGCTAGGACTGGTTCTGCTACTGTCCTAATTACGTTTAATACACAGTAAACCTGTATATATACCTATATATATACTTTGGATATTAGCAGAACCAGTCCTTGCCTCCTAACCTACAAGGATCTCGGTGGGGGTGTACCTCTATCAGGCCAATTAGATATATATATATAAATATCATAATATGTCTTCAAACATCCATTGCCCAGAATTATGTGTCATTAAAGTGGTGTCATTCTATACTCAAATGAACGAGTTTCCTCAGCTTGTGCCCTCTGGCAAGATCGTCGAGATAGAGACTCTTCTCGATGGCCTCGCCTCAAAGGTATATTCTAACGGGCCATATCCCAGTCAGAACATATATGAAGGGCCTCACGAACCCGAGGGCAGTCCCGAGTACCTTTCCAGCTGGGGATGTAGCAGCTGGCAGTAGCTCCTGCTGACGAGGTTAGTTTACAATGTTAGGTTGGTTCTCTATGCTTCCTCTTCTGCTTCGTGAGGTGGGCCGCCGATCGAGGTGGCCTACCTATCCCACGGAGTTACTACCTTCTCCCGTGCCTTATTTTCTATGTTGTCTTCTTTATTTTTTCGTCTCTTTGAAATGCTCTTCTCCATGTTTCATAGCTCGAAGTAACGTACGTGGCCGATACGCGACAAATAATGTGTCAGTGAACACTTGGTCGTCCGTGGTGTACCTACACGTCTTCCGCACGAGCCTCACTTCTTGGATCACACTTTGTTGTTGGTGCGGTGGTCAACAGAGGAGATTACTACAACTTCTTCCCCAGCTTGTCGTCCGAATGTTAGGTTCGTTCCTTTGTTGACACAACTGTGAGTCAGCCAAAAAATTACTAAACCATGTTAGCTCAAGTGTCACTAGTAACATGTCAAACATCTCTTCAGATTTTCAGCGTCACGATACATGTCGAACATCTCTTCAGATTCAGTGTGAATTCAGACTGCGAGAGCACCTTTACATTTTTGGCATTCAAATGGTCACAGCAACGCATCTGGACCCGAAGTTGAGAAAATTCATTCATTGACTATTGTGTGAAAAAAACTCGCCTGTACACATGCAATGTCTTGCCTGGTAAATGCGCCGACGAGACCAGCATATAATATTTGCGGAGCACATTGTCGCTCATTAGAATATTTTTGTGTCGTTATTGATGTGGTTATAAAATGCATTTAAAATCTGCTCACTCTCGATTTTGTTAAGACGCTGAACTATACTGTAGCTAACGAAACAAACAATGGGTCCAAATCCGGCTAAAACTGTTTTAATTTAGGTTTTTTTTTTTCAAGGAAAAGAAGAACATGTAGTCGATTCGTTAGAAGCTAATGAACGTTCCATTGTTCCTAGTGTCTGTTTTATACAATAACAAAAATTTCTCCCGTTATAGGCTCTTTGATCCATTTAGTTTTTCTTTTGTCCAGAAACAGGAATTGCTATAAATATTAAGTTATTAGATTTGAGTTGAAGATATTGAGCAAAAATTACCTTCAGTGTAGATCAGGAACTATAATTACTGCCATTAAACTGCAGCGCTCAATATGTAGTTAAATATTAACATTGTAATAAAAAAAATATTTGGAAAAGTCATATATTCAAGTCGCTACAAATCTTTTGGAAATGATTCTGAATTCCCAATGATTACCATATCCTATGGTAAATTGATATGCTTTTCTAAAAAATCATGTTGAAAATAAATCACTATTAAAATACACTGATGTATTTCACACGTTTGTTTTTAATGTAGTAGTGTACATCGCCGTTAAATGTGATGGCAATTTTTTTTAAAATAATGGTAGTTTTGGCAATTTTGACAACTGTGGCAATTATGGCAGTTTGGGGAATTTGAATAGTTTGTGCAATTCAGCAATTCTGAAATTTTGGCTAGTTGCATTAGAATGCGACGAGAAAAATTCAATATATTTTTGAAATACACCCATATTGTAAATTATTACATTGCAGTGATTTCATAATAAAGTCTTCACTTTGTAGTTTTCATGCTCTCTTTCACTTGGAGCACTTCCCTATAACAAAGAAAATGTGGTTTATAGGTATGCAGGATAGCGGTGGCAACTACATACTACTATAAGTTTGCCTCACTTAAAGAGCATGAATAGTCATTGAAGCTTTCTACCACTCATTTGCAATGATTCGCGTACCACTGGGGCTAATCCTCTAACAACCACGGGCACCATCTTTGGTTCAGTTGAAAATAGTGTTACGCTCTAGATATTGATTTTTAGTGGGACCTTCAATGATTAAGAGGAGCATTGTAGTGGTTAAACACTGAGCTCCCTAACAAAATTTTTGGCCTCCCCATAGGTTATTTTATGGTTCTAGTTTCCGGGCGGCCGAAAATCTGTTAAAGGAGCAGCACAAGATTTGTGTTTACCTTATGAGACCTTGGACAAAGTCCAGATGAAGTTCCTCGCAATACCTCAAGTGTGTAGAGTCGGTATGATCGGCTTCATCTGTTGGACCACAGAAGCGACCAGAGGGAGAGTCAACAGCTAACGACCTCCACGCTACAAGTTACCGCTGGTTTAGCTGGTATTCTTTTTAAATGAGCATCCAACAAATTTCTGAATTCTACAAGTTTCTTATTAGGGGCGTTCGAATATGCCGAGGAATTTCCCTAAACAGTCTTGCTCCCCGCACTGTTGGAGCTATTGAAACATCTTGTCGCCACGGCTTTGCCCCCGTCTCTGCTTGGAATGCGTACACCACAAGATTCTCTAGTTTGGTTATCCGTCAGGAATTCCTACCCTTAAGTTGAAGTCCACATGCTACGTCCTTAAATATTCCATCGTTGGTGTGGAGCACTGCACTGAACAGCGGAACTGGAGTTAGGTAGTAAATTTAGGCTGTTTGCGTTCCAGCCAAGTCTCGCACCTTATGGTTTGAAAGGGAAGATTCGCGTAGGAAAAGCTGAAGTACTGCTGGCAGACATAGTAGTATGTACTTTGTGTTTGATATTAGTTAGTAATTTCTGTCTCATAGTGGCTCTTTGTAATCTACACCAATTTAAAGGGTGCATTTCGCATTTCATTATTGAAAATTGCCCTGAACACCAGGAATATTGCTTGGTAATGAATTCATTCTTTCTGCCTTTCAGTTAAGATTCTCGCGCTATGATTTTAAAGGGTACATTATCGTGGCTAAACCCTACATCAGGCATTGGTTGCATGTGTATCTCGTCTCTATACCCTTCAGCAGAAATCCAGATAATGTGGCGTTAAGGAAAGCATTACAGTGGCCGAACTTTGCGCTGAGCAGATCATCTGTTTTTGGTACCCCTATTAGAAATGTCTGCCCTTCAGCAGAGATCCACATGCTACCTCTGATTCCAAAGTGTGCATAGTAGTGCTGCAGCACCAACCCGGAGGGGGGGGGGGTAGAGAAAAACATTTGTTTGCTATTCAGTTGGGACGTTCTGATTTTCANCCGGGCCCGGGGGGGGGGGGGGCGCAGAGAAAAGCATTTGCTTGCTATTCAGTTTGGGCCTTCTGATCTTCAAAAAGAGATTCTCACCCCACGATTTTATGGCGCATATTGTCATGTAGGACACTCGAACTTTCAGGATAACAAAGCAGTACTTACATGTGTCTGGTTATCCATTACTAATTTCTAGCCTCCAGTTGAGCTTCGTACACTCAATTAAATCATGTATAGTAGTGCTGCAGTACCACCCCTTGCAGAGCATGACTTGTGCTTGATAATTTTCTGAGGCCTTTTGAACTTCAGCTACAATTGTCACTCTATGATTTTAAAGCGTGCATTGTCTCTGCACGGCACTGCACTGAGCAAGGAGGGCATAACGCCCCCTGCGCCTACATCTATTTACACGACCCGTAAAAAAATGGCTCGTTAGCTGGACAGATGATTTTTGTCGCCTCCTCAAGCTGCCAATATCGCCTTAGTTGAGTTCATTGATTGTGGCGGTCGTGCGTGAAGCGACGGGGTACGAAGCGAATAGCAGAGGCGTGCTAGAGAAGCATCATGCAGTATAGGGTGCTGTTACAGCAGCAGTAAATAGGACGGTATCATTCAGTATAGGGTGCTGTTGCAGCAGCTGTAAAAATGACAGTATCATGCAGTATAGGGTGCTGTTGCAGCAGCTGTAAATAGGACAGTATCATGCAGCATGGGGTGCTGTTGCAGCAGCTGTAAAAATGACAGTATCATGCAGTATAGGGTGCTGTTGCAGCAGCTGTATATAGGGTGCTGTTGCAGCAGCTGTAAATAGGACAGTATCATGCAGTATAGGGTGTTGTTGCAGCAGCTGTAAAAATGACAGTATCATGCAGTATAGGGTGCTGTTGCAGCAGCTGTAAATAGGACAGTATCATGCAGTATGTGGTGCTGTTGCAGCAGCTGTAAATAGGACAGTATCATGCAGAATGGGGTGCTGTTACAGCAGCAGCAGTAAATAGGACAGTAAAGCAGCAACATTTCATTTCCTGCAATACCAAAGTAACTCCTGTTACAAATAAATTTTCATGTAATTAAACGTATCCGTAATTGTGCTGCTAAGTGAAAATATTTCATACAGCAAATGTTTAGTTAGTTATCTAGTTTTTTCAGTAGCTCCCTGTTCTATTAATTAGATTTAACTAACAAAACACTTGAGCTAATTTTTTTTACTACATAGTTAATTCTCTAATAATTGTTCCATCAATAAAAAGGGCTTAGTAATTATTTCTATTTCTTGAATATCTATGAAGCGTAGTCTTCAATCGTTCTCTTGAATAAAATATTGTATTTCTTACTTAGCTTTGTGAGTTTTATTGGTTCTTTTGAACAATAATGTTTTTTCCAGTGATGTATTCATTAACGCTTTATGCATTTCAAGTGTCCAAATTACTGGAGGGCATGCTGTGTTAATTTTATTCTATTTATTCATGTCCACATTTTGGTCACTTGCGATATAATCTCTTAAATCCTACTCTGCGGTATTCGAATCGTTCATTCTCCTGTACGTCTTTTTTTCTAAATATTGCAATAGAATCGAAATCGTTCATGTATTTTTAAAAAAACAACCTATATCTATCACTGACTTCTCACACTCAGTTTTGGGGAGAGCCCCCTAGCTCTATTCATTCTGCAACTAACAGAAAACCAGAGTCTGTCAGGCAAATCCTTTCCTAAAATAATCCTCATTGGGGAGAGATGTGAATATCTGCTCGAAAAAATGCGGTAAATATGGGGTAATCCATTTTTTACCCTAAATCCCCAAGGCCTTCAGGTCTCCAGTTGTTCTTTCGATACGTACACGATGGTAGGCAATTTATCATCTCCGGGACAGGCTTTTGTGCTGCAGCGAACTGCTGCGCTAACGAGACGGTGACATAGCGGGTCATGTGAGAC
>LQNS02278156.1:565574-580431 GCA_001587735.2 Parhyale hawaiensis
ATTTTTATCTAAAAAGTATCTAAAAAAGTATCTAGATACTTGTATCTAGATACAGGCAAGAAGTATCTAGATACTACATTTAGATACAACATTTGAAAAGTATCTAGATACAGCATTTAGATACTATCCTCTCTGATAGTACTAAATTCACTCATATCAAATAAAAACCCAGTAGATTTGCATGTTTAATGATCACCCACACCGTTACCCCATTGACGTCCAGAACCAAATATACCGTAGATTGTAGTATATTTTCTGAAAAATAATGTATTACATACCTCATATGAAATCAATCAGCCCGCAGATTGTTTTTTTTATAAACTCCATGAACTTCAACCCCTTACCGTACTGAACCCAAAATAGATCGCAGTATAGTTAAAAAAAAGTAGGACTTCACTCCCATGAAAACGAGAGGGTTGGCCAGATCAACTCGAATGTACAAATATACATTTCAACTAGCATATTCAATCGTGAATTATTATATTTTCTTAGAAAGAACTCCATTTCGAACGATGCTTATATACTACAGCAGCAGAGATAGAGCTAATCTACAACTAACAGACCGGCATCCATATTGACAGAGTCCCATTGATGAGTAAAAGGACTGCAAAAGGTAAAAACTTTTGTATTTTGTGCTTCGGGTTTTATCAAAACTGTCATTACTAAGAGTTCTATATTACAACTCGGGAGTGAAGGGAGTACAGGGCTAAGACTTTTGTTGCGGTTTTTCAATATGTTTCATCAATAAGAGAAAATTCCTTAGTTCTAAAGTTTAGAGACCGTAACGTCAGTAAAAAAGTTTGTAGAGAAAAAAGTATATAGGGTCGAAATTCTCTACCTCTCATTTACTATCCACAATCACGTAGCGTCATTGTGTTAATCCGAGGACTTTTCAGCTTATTCAACTTTATATATATGTAGTTAACTTCGCTTTCTGAACCAGTAATACTTAACATCCTCTCGCCACTTTACCCCTTATATTTCAGCTAAGGTATTAACCTCATAAAATTGTATAAGAACCTTGGATGTACTCTAAAACAACCTCCATGTTAGATCAATCTAAAATCCATTTTCAGGAAATACACTTCCATTTATAATAACATTTCTGTCGCATGTAAAAACAAACGGTTACTATGACGTAATTCCATGCACCAATTAATCCCGCGATAACATACCGATATAGTTTTCATCAAACGAGAGAATGTCTTGTACAACAGCGCAAGAACATAAATATTATTCCGTGTATAAATTAGCTTATGCGTTCGTAGCCAAGCTTTCTAAATATTCCAAGCTTCAGTTATGAATAATGTGATGTAATCCGAGCATTCTTCCATCCGCGGATCATCTTTGACGTCTGTACTGAATCAATAACGATTTCAACAGTGTGTGTACATATTGAAGACCTGGAATTGTAGAAATGTATCTGCGGCTGCCATTTTGCAGTAAAAATATTGCGGGATATATGCCGAGTTGACTTGTCGATTTTTGCCCGGAAGAAGATAGTAATTTAACCTATCCCGAAAGTTCGGCCAACTATAAACATATGAACATTGCTATCAATAATGAATTTTACTAACTGCTATGGATGTAAACTTGACTGTTCCGAACACTTCGGTCTGTAAATTTAATGCGACATTAATTCTACGAAACTTTTTCACTAGCAAGGCCTACGTACTTTCGAACGTATTTCAATGAGTGCACAATTCGTATACAAAATGACAAGAAAGCACCGATTATATTCAAACCAAGAAACATACATACTATTTTTTTTTCGGCGTTGGAAGGTATGGATTACTTCAACCAATCAATGCAATGCACTTAATACCCTTCAGCGACATGTATGCGGGGAATGCATTGAGCAACTTTTTCATTTAATAATCAAGTAATGAAATTTCCTAGAATGGAATAGTAGGATTTCAGTCGCTGTATTTTGTAGGACTAGCCTTCAAATTTTAATCGTGTACACTCTATTAATATTTATCTCCGTTTCATTTCCCTAGTGATACAGACCAGGAACAGTAGCAAAAGCTTCGATTAGCGACAGATTTACTTGCTCCGATTACGAGAGTGAGAAATAACTCACAGAAGAATTTATTTTGTACATCTAATTCACATTCTTCACTACCACTATACATGGGGACCAAATCGAGATGGGAATCACAGAAAACGGTTCACTTTTGCAGATGAGAAAGCGAGTTTTAAGGATAACATGGCTGCATTTTTCTCGTATTTTTCTCTCACCTTTAACTCAGAGTTTGTTTACTGGTGTCCCAACTCGGAACTGGAATGCATGCAATTTTAGCTTTCTTATTTGGAAATATAAAAATAACTTTGAAACATTTTACACAAACAGTTCCTCTTTTGAAAGTCAGAACAATCCATGACAATAAACTTTTCGCAACAATTCCCAGTTTGAAAGACACAAAAATTCTTACAAACAACTTTTATATACATTTGAGATAACAAATTTTTTACTTTCAGTTTACTGGTGGCCCAAATCAGGATCCGAGTGGGAGAATACGACTTCAGCTCCGTGCTGGAACCTTTCCCGTACATTGAAAGGTCCGTCATACGAAAAGTCGTGCACCCAAAGTACGATTTCTTCACTTACGAATACGACTTGGCTTTGGTGAAGGTCGAAGAAAAAATCAAGTTCCAGCCTCACGTGTCCCCAATCTGCCTGCCAGGCAACGATGACCTCCTCATTGGCGAAATGGCTACGGTCACGGGGTGGGGACGCCTATCTGAACACGGCACTCTGCCTAACACCCTGCAGGAGGTGGGTAAATACTTTGACAATTTAAATGGAATCTGTGGCGGGGTGGGGCCAGACTATCTGAACACTGCACCCTGCCGCACACGGTGCAGAAGGCCAGTAAATGCTGTGTTGCATTTGCTACCGCATTGAACTGAATTAGCTTAGATTAGTTTCTTGGGAAATAAAAACAATGGAATGGTGTATTTCAATCCTTTTTGTCGAAACTTTTTATTCAAACGGAATGAATGTGTCTTTTCGACGCGAATGAAACTCTAATCTACAGTTTTTACTGTTTTTTTTTTCTTATTCGATGAATCATACCTTTAATTTCACTATTAACATGTTAACTAACTTGTCTCATAGTTGAAGTACGCAAGCTACGTAGTTAGCCATAAGTTGATTAGGTATGTCTAGTGTTTGTTTATTATTACTTCCAAATTGAAAGAATTTCGAAAGAAGAAAAAAATTCGTTATATCGCTAATGATTGACAGATCTCACTAATACAGTGTGTAGTGATTACTACCACTAAGTTGATAGGATTTTTGGAAAAAATCTTAAGAGGTTTCTTGATTAATTAACAACTTCACTTTTACAGGCATCGGTGCCCATCATGAGTAACGAGAAGTGTCGCAATTTGTTCCTGAGAGGCGGTCGCAAGGAGAGCATTCCCGACATCTTCCTGTGTGCCGGATACGACAATGGCGGCCGCGACTCTTGCCAGGTGAGTCGCACGCATTAACCCTAACATTACCAGGCTGTGTTGCCTCGCTACCAAGAATTTTAGTCCTCTTAAGAGTACAATACAACAAAGAATCTTTGTAAAAAATAATACAGCTTGGTATGGACAAGTTGCTTTCGGAAACCTGCACGCCATAGTTCGTGCTGCAGGTAAATCCTCTCTACGGTCCAGAGGAGCGTACTACTGCAGCCGACCAGCGATAGTTTGAGCCACGGCGTCATAGACGGAAGGCTCTTTGAGAACTGCGCCCTCCGGTCTGTCCCCATTTTTGGATGAGCCAGTGCCCCCCTCTCCAATAACGGATTATGAACATCGGCCAGTACCATGCCCCTCCATTCAACAATTATAATGGAATATGAAGAACATAAACATTGTCTCTGCAAAAGAAATTTCCCGTTCCGTTACACGGTAATGTATACGGGCATAACTGAGACTCATTTTTGTTATTGATTTTTAAAGCTAACACTTGAAAAAGCAAATATTTATTTTTTATCGGGTACAGCATGAATGTGAAGCCAGTGTTTTGATTATGCAAAATACAATTTTAGTAATTACTTGTGCTTGGACGCGAAGTGTTTCTTTTGATGAGATGCGTTAGACGCTCAGGGCTGTTAGAGCATTCAAGGAGCGTCAGGTTAGATTAGAATGCGTTAAGTAATGTTTTCTTCCTATCGTATCGGCCAGGGATAGAATCGAGCTCGTAAAAGACCTGGGCCGCCTCATGGGACGGGTCACAATTTGGCAGGTGAGCTTTAATGTCGACAAATGTTCAGTAATGTACGTAGGGCCCGAGAACCCCTCAGTTCGATTGAAAATGAAAAATGGGATAGAATGAAGAGAAATTACCCAAAACGTGACATGGGAATAGCTATCACAAACAAACTACAACGCACTCCGCAAGTGCAAGTTGAGAAGCGTGTCAATGTAGCAAGCAGAGTCATGGGGTTCATTACCAGGAATAGAGCGCCCACATTTTAGAATTTGCTGTTCAATTCTGGTCGCCAGATCAATGTAACGCAATCGATAAAACGGAAAAATTCAATGCAGAGCAAAAATAAAATTATACCACAGCAGCAAGACATGTCATACTAGTGTTGCTTACAGAAAGTCAGACTCATTCTATAGAGCAAACACGACTCAGAGGGAAACTAACAGAAACATTGAAGTACTTAAACTATTCTCTTCAGCGACGTACCTACAACGGAATTATTATTTTTTTAGAGAGACGCTGAGGATCGCCTCCTGAGCAACGGTTAGAAGCTCAAACATCAATATCGAAGGACTACACTAATCCAGCAGTTCTCCCGTACCTCATGAGGCACTTTTGCAATAGACTTTTCGCCGAAGCTTTCTGTGCACAAATAGTCAGTGCGTTCAAAAATCGTGTTGACATAGACTGGAACCAACACCTTCCACAGCTATGAACTGCTCCACGACTCAACAACTCTTAACGGCCAAATCCTTACATAGCCATTCTAATCCATTATTTGTCATGCTCCAACTAACTTAGCATTTCTAAGCTCCCCCCCCTCGGATCTGGAGCAAATAATTGTACCTGCTCGATCAGAGCCTTGGCTGATATTTTTCCGTTCTTCTTCTTCTTCCTTTCTTCCTCGTATACCCAAATGATTTCAGCACAATGGCAATAGCTCATAGAGAACCTGAGCGTGAATCCCGGCCGCTTTATGGGAATGGGCCTGATGGTCCGTCTACTGCCAGCTATCTAATCGAATCGAAATGAGTGAAATGTAATTATAAGGCATCCTTGAATCAGAAATTTCATGCAAGAATTATTTTGACACTCTTACTATAACGCATGCCAAGCTGTCTTTATTTCTAAGAATAGGAGAATTTTGGGATGGAGACCTCCGTCCTTGTTGATCGTTGCTGAGTTCCCCTTAGCAACAGAGTAGTTAAAACAGTTTCCTCTTGGGCTCGAGCGCCTATCATATTATGGTGTTTACGTTACGCCGGACCTGCTCTTTTCAATGGCAGGCCCAATTTATGAGTGAATCAAAGTTGTGAGTGCACGCGATTACTAAGCAGTGAAAGTCGGTATCCAAGCTACACCTGGAAAACATCTGGGTCGAATGACTTGCGAGTTGAACGTCCGTTCAAGTTGAACGTCCCTACATATGTTGAACGTCCTTCCATAAGTTAAACCTCCCTTCATAAGTTAAACGTCCCATCATAAGTTGAACGTACGTTCTCAAGTTGAACGCCTGTTCTCAAGCTGAACGTCCGTTCTCAAGTTGAACGTGTGATTCTAAAGTGTTGCCTCAACATTTTTATACAACGTGGTAAGCGTCGCTCATATATGCGTCACTATTTACCTAATGAAGATATCTAGTGACAAGGAGAATTAAGACTAAGGTAATGAAAATGAAAATTTATTTCTGGTATTTATTTGTTTATTTATAATTTATGTATTTATATAATTAACCATGTGAATATTCACATCTTTCGTGCCTTTTCTCAATTAAAAAATATTGGAATAAATAGATGTAAGTTAAATCTTCTTCGAATCAAAATCACAAAAATGAAATTAACGAGTCGAAAGTTCAAAGTTACGATGCGACTTTTATCATTTTATTTTATTTATTTATTTATTATTATTATTATTTCTGTTAAAGCTGGACTCGCATAGCACTGCCCACTTTGGTTACGCCTGAGACACGGGGGCATTTATCTTCCAGCGTTTCCTTGTAGCTTCTCTGTAGAATATACTTTAACCGTAACAGGACGTCGGCAGCAAACAAACAGGACCAAAGAAGCTGCACTAATGCAATTTGTCTGCTGTAGCGCTTGCAGCCGTACATGCACAGTATACACGTTATATTCATAAATACGATTCCTATTGTTGAAGATGTAACACTTCGCTGCTCAACAGTACAACTTACATTATTATTGTTTGAAAAGATCTCTTTTAAGTTGTTCGAGACCTGAATTTAATTTATTTAACACTTTTTAGATAAGAACAATATTCTTGTTCAGCTTACATCATCAGCAAGAGATTGAAAAATCAACTAAAAATATAAATTGCTACTTGTATAATACAACATTCATGCTCGAAGATCAACAATTTTTCAGAGTTGCTTATGAAGTAT
This sequence comes from Parhyale hawaiensis, assembly GCA_001587735.2. Taxonomy (NCBI): domain Eukaryota; kingdom Metazoa; phylum Arthropoda; class Malacostraca; order Amphipoda; family Hyalidae; genus Parhyale; species Parhyale hawaiensis. The sequence goes on from LQNS02278156.1 coordinate 572,180, forward strand.
AAAATGTATTCAGAAACGCTACTGTGTGCTTCAGTCAATACGAAATTTCGCCAATTAAGAAATAAAATGGTAGCGCAAGGTCAACAGCCGCGGAAGCTAGATAAATATAACATAGATTTTAATAACTTAGGTTCATATTGCGGTATGTGTGTAATTGCACATTGGTACTACAGAGCAGCATTTCTATTTCACAATGTTACGTCAGCTAAGTTTAGATGAAATTCAAAGAATAAGCTAATTTTAATCTCAACTTTTATCCAGTTGTCTGAGCTAGGAAGGGAAAATAATCATTTTTCTCACATAGATACAATTTTGACTAACTTCGAGCTTGCTAAAACCTGGATTATGTCAGTGTTTGAATGTTACACGAGAAGCAGTGTGACAATTTAGGAAAGTAGAATAATATTGACCAAACTGACTTATGTCAAAGAACATTGCGTGTATATAGTATATGATACATAATATGTTAAGCATTGCGGTAACCTTCTAATTCTACTTACTGTAAGTTCAAGACTACAAACACGGGATACAAATATATAAACCGACCACTGGTAGTCAAAAACAGCCTCTGCTTGGATTGCATCAGAATTTTTTCCTAATCGAATAGTCCGGAAGTGGAAAGTCTGCCGGCCTGAGTCGTAAGCTGCGGGTCCGTTAACAGCTTCAAAAGGCCCGCCTGTACAAGCACTTGTCGACCAGCCATATCGGCGACCAGCAGATCCTCTAGGATCTTGGATTGTCAACCTGGAATCGCAAGCAATTGAGTAGTATTCATACTGAACTTTTATTGACATGAACTGTACTTTATTAGACGGGATTCGGTGTAACATCTCTGTACATTTGAATGTTTAAAGTAGGGCTAAATGTATTGCTCCTCAGATGCGGTTTCCCCGCGTTGGTACGCCAACGGCCCTGCCCATGTATATGGTGTTCTATGGGCGACAAAGTTACTGGATATATTTTAGCATAATAATTGACTCTAGATTGTATGGGATTCAGTTTAGATGGAGCTTTGGCGGGTCCAATCTATATATTTTAGGAGATACTCTAGATATGACCCCGGCGGTCGTGGCTACTCTGTGTTCTATTCCACTGGTACCTTTAGACGGGACATACTCGTAGTTAAGAAAAGTAACGTGGCTTTCTAAGATAATTAGTTTGAATTAATACGCAAGAAACTGTAATAACCGAACAACGGGGTTTCACGTCAGAGTCGAGCTGTTACTTATATAATGAAGGTAAAATAATCGCAAGAATTTATTTTTAAAAGTGCAATGTCTTACTACTAATAGGGAAACACAGCTCTTATGAAACTATTCAAAAAAGTTACAAAAATGGCACTGGCTTCCCGTTTATATCTTTACTTGTTAGTCTGATCTATGACTGATACTTCTGAATATTCTATTACCTTAAAAAATTCTTTTTCCCCATCCCTTGTGTTCAAAGTTTCACCGAGGACCCAGGAGCCAAGAAATAAACAACGTGAGTCATAAGTGCTTCTCATCCTCTTCATAACAATATTATTATTATCAATATTACTAATATTATAATTACTCTAATAATATCGTTCTCTTTATGATAACCTCAAAAAAAAACTTTTCAGCACCCTGCACGTCTAAAGTTTTCCTGTATTCCCCCCACAGGGCGACTCGGGGGGACCTCTGCAAGTGAAAGGAAAGGACGGACGGTATTTCCTGGCGGGAATTATCTCTTGGGGCATCGGGTGCGCAGAGGCCAACTTGCCTGGAGTCTGCACAAGAATATCCAAATTTGTGCCCTTTATTCTGAAGACTGTCACGTGACCGGAGTAACGAGAATATCTCAATTGTGCCCTTTATTCTGAAGACTGTCACGTGACCGGAGTAACGAGAATATCCTAATTTGTTCCCTTTATTCTGAAGACTGTCACGTGACCGAAGTAACGAGAATATCTAAATTGTACCCTCTACTCCGAAGACTGTCACGTGACCAACATAACAAGAATATCCCAATTTGTTCCTTTCATTCCCATGACTGCCTCCGAGTGCCTCGTAACCAACACGAAATCGAATATTTCAATTTGTGTCTAGTATTCTCAAGCCTACCATACTTACCGGCATTAATGCTGTTGTAATAAAGAAATAAAGACGTTGTACATAGTTGTCCAGTCTTGCATTTCACTGTGTGTATAGCAAGCCATTTATAAGTTTACTGAAGCTATTCTGATAGTTTCTTGCTCTCCTAAACGATGTTCCTTTCAGCGAATTTTGTGGCTAATAACAGTGGATCTTATCCATCACTGTACGGTCTTGCCCTACTGGCCCGATATCACTATGTATTTTAAATGTTGCATATCGAGCATTATGTTACTAATCTGAGGATGACGTTCACCGCCACTATTCTGAGTTTGAAATAACTATGCAGGCAGGTGCATACCTCATGTTATAAGTGCATCTTGCTGACTGAGGGTACGTGTTCACCACTTTCCCAAAATATGTAGCGACTAAAAGTATTATAACTAGAAAATTTAAATAATATATATTTAGAGCAGGAGTTAAATAGCAGAAAGCAAATATTGTTAGCAGCATGTGTAAATTGTACAAAGGCATTTCTTTCTGAAAACGCCAGGTGCATTGATGACTTAATTAATGCATGCCAATTAGTCACTAAGGTGCGTCCTGAGCGTTTACGCAATATTGCTAGGCAAGTAGAATTTTAGCCCTGTGCCGATATAATTTGGTGAGTAGAATTTATTCACATAAGATTCTTCAGTAACTTTGGAACTTTCATATCAGCAATCAAATGCACTACTTTAATAAAATCAATATAGCAATTGTACTAACTTAACAGTTGTCTTATGATATAATTATATATATAGTTATCGATTTATTCAGATATAGCCTTTTGCCAAGCAATGTAAATATGACATCTCTCTATTGTTATATACCTAATTTTTCATCTTGTATTGCTATTTCTGTGTTGAAAATAGCGACTTACTATTTATAAATAGCATGACGTCATGACTCATGTATCAGCTAACAACATTTCACTTCTATTATAAGTAAATAAAAAGCATATAAAGAAAGAAAATACAAAAATGGATCATTATTACCCTAGTGCAATACTTTAACTATTCCCTTTATATAATGTATTTTTTATTTGTACGATGTTGCCAAGTGCACCCTGACACGTACTAGGTATGAGTTTAAAAAATTTCAATTACATTATTGATAGGGTAACATGTCCAGTGCCCGTCCGCCATGCTAGTAACAGTCCACTTGGCTTTGAAAACTTCCTATGTAAAACCTAGCAGTGTTAGAAAGCCGTACATAGGCTTAAGCTGTAGGCTAAATAGTAGCCAACAGTTTAAGCCTATGTACGGCTCTTTAGTACGGCTAGTTTCCACACAGGACGTTCTTAAAGCCAAGTGGTCGGTTACTAGCATGGTGGACGGGTACTAGACATGTTACCCTAATGTGTTGCACGACTATTTTTCATAAAGGTTCGACAATTTACAATAGGAATCCCTCCGCAATTTTCCTCGCTTCTCTCTTAATTTGGCTGATCTTCTCCACCCTTCGCAGTTCCGGATTTTTGTTCCACAAGGCTGTTGCCCGAGTGGTGAAGCAGTCACGTTTCCACTTATTACTCAGAATAACGTCACCACGACTGTGATCTAGTATTGATGCTGACATTATGTCTCATTTTCATTATAGAAAGACATGGCTCAGTCTTGAATCTGAAAATTTTCTATGTTTCCACAAAAGTGGCTTCAATCCCAAATCGGTCCGAAGAGGCAGACCCCTTTTCTCCACCTAATCCATCACTGGCACCCTGTCTGACCGTTGCTTGCCTAAGAGAAGCCTCATCGTGTCGTTCAGTATCACTAGAATTCGATTCATCAGGACGCACTTAATTTGGGTCTTGTTCACTGAGTCGAAATTTTACTTACAATGGCAGTCCGTATCTGACTTTACTGTAAACTAATGCGTGGATTAGCGTTCTTACTGACTGTTGTGGGACATGTGCTAGTAGACGTTTTCGTATTCCAACTCTACAGTTCAGTGATGGAATAAGATGATCTCTTATGTACGAACGCCAATCCAGATCCAATGATACATACAGGCCGAGAAAGCGCTCGTTGTCTGATTCAGTAATAGTCTTGCCCTAAATTGTAATCGAACTGAGCGCAAGTTTCCTGCAGAAGCCCAAGAAACCCGTCTTGGATGGGTTGACAACCAACTTAATGCATGTAAAAAAAAACTGCTGGATGCGCTCTGTTTCTGTTTCCTTCCTTTCAACGGCCCTGTCAAGATCTCCATTCACGACAAAAACACTCGTATCGTCTGCGTTCATAATGGGAGATCGGCCACGTGAATCAAGCAAATGAGTGGTTTCATTAGGCTTCCCTGCAGGCTGCTGATGTAAGTCGTACTATCTCACTAGAGGGTCCTGGATATTTTCACTCCTTTTCTCCCTTTGAGAAAGAATGCCAGCCACTTTGCGCTCCTTGAGTCGCAGCCGTACACTAGGCGTACAGTTGACCCATGGCTAGAAGAATATCCGGGCAGAGCAGATCAAATGCGTCTAACAAATCAAGAGAACTAGCGGCGGTGATTTTCTTGACTTCCATTGTTCCATATCCCCCTGCACTGGGCGAAAATAAAAGCCGTCGTTCTTGATTTGTATGGAACAAAGCCATGCTGCTCGGTTGACGTGGTTGTCCCACTCGACGTGGAGGGTTGACGTGGTTATTCCACTTGAGGAGGGTTAACATAGTTGTAACACTTGACGATGAGGTATGACGTGGTTGTCACACTTGACGTCGAGGGTTGACGTGGTTGTCCCACATGACGTCGAAAGTAGACGTGGTTGTCCCATTTGACGTCGAGGGTTGACGTGGTTGTCCCACATGACGTCGAGAGTAGACGTGGTTGTCCCATTTGACGTCGAGGGTTGACGTGGTTATCCCACATGCCGTCGCGAGTAGACGGGGTTGTTCCATTTGACGTCGAGGGTTGACGTGGTTGTCCCACTTGACGTGAAGGATTGACGAGCAATTCCATATTATTGCCCACATAATTACTAACCTAGTATTACTTCCCTGGTATAATTATGACCTAAGTAAGGCCTAAGCACGATTCCATCAGAACACACACAGACCAATAAAATATGCTTCATCACCGAGACAAATCAAAACTTCTTCACATCGCTGACCGCTTACAAATGCAGGAATATAAGCACACATAATGCTCCCAATTCAGCCCTGCTGCGGCTAATGTCACAAGGGCTTTGTATAAAACGTCGGGATCAAGTAATAGAATCGCGGTTTCAATCGTGGTTCGTGACGTACGCTGATGCATGGAAGGTTAAAGGTGAAAGGTAAAGCTGCTTTGACCGCACACTATTACTAGGTGACGCACATGCACTGGTTTGTGCTGGAAATAAATACCCTAAAGGAGCAGCGGAGTGCATGGCTGCAGTTTGTCCGAGCTATGACGTCACTCACGGAGCTCGTGACAGCTGCGCTTCTCGATCGTTCCAATACTGAGCAGGCTAGTAACGACCCCTCCCCCAGCAGAGCATTATGGATGGGAGAGAAATGCTGTCGCTCCATCGTCGCACAATAAGGCTACGCGCACACCAAAAAAAGTTCGGCGAGAAGATGACAGGCGAGATGGCAAGAGGGAATCGGGATACATGCTCTTCTTATCGAACCGCACACACAGAGAGAGGCAAAAGATGGCAGGATGACATGAAGGAAAGAAGGAAAAGTAGCAACCGTCTCCGAAGATGATTTCACGCCAAACAAGCTACAGGATGAGAAGGCAGTAGCCTACCGGACGATGTTTGAGGTGGTTGTACGCGCCTCTCTGCCAAGGCCGTGCGGGACGTCTGGCAAGTCCTCTCCTTGCACCCCTCAAGTAGACATTTGCCCGAATGTATGAACAAAGAATATTCTATCTTCTTCTAAAAATAGAAAAAAACAAATCCTCCATAGAAAATACTCTAATGTTTAATGATGAAATGCAGAAAAAACAGCTATTTCTTCGTGAAAAAGAGAGCAAAAGAGACTATTAGTATCTTATTGTTCTCAGCATGCTTTCTATTAAACTGCTATAAGTAATAATTACTTAATTGTAGGTATAGACTAACTACTACCTAAAATTGGATAAGAAAACTAGTTATTTGGCAACACAGTTTGCACATTTCAATCAATTTTGCGGTGAAGTTCCTTACTGGACACAGTATTTGATAATTTATATTGTAGGTTTAACTTTTAATTTCGAGTTGGCAATCATGATAAATTCTCAAGTCTTCACCAACTCTGATTTGAAACCCTGGATCGACCACATGTTATGTGGCCATGGCAAACGCTAGTCAAAAGGACGAGTCCAAATGTGTCGATGTACCCATTTAAAAATAGTACACTTGCTAAGAATTTTGAGTTATAAATCCCTCCAGACGTAATTATGTGTCCGAAACTTAAACTAACGGCACTTTCAAAGTAAACTGAACTGACGATAAACATTTTTACACCATTTCCTTGCAACCTCAAAGCTATTTATACAAGAGTTCAGCATAACGGTCGAACGAAAAGATGACGATACTCCTTCTTTTAAGGAGCGTATGTCATTTCTATTACGAATGCTTTAAGTCTCATTTTTTGTAGGTCATGCTCTTCCTCTGGTCTCACCATCCACTACTAGCAGGCTTTCTACAATCCAATGTAGTTACATGATTCTCTTCAAAATAGAAACTACGTTTGTAGTCATGGACATGGTCTTAGCGACGTGGGTTATATACTTGAGTTTATCTAGTATTCAGAAACTACCGCCATTATGTACGTACATATGTGGAATAAAGAAACGAAAGAAATAAGACTACCAGTATACCATCATGAACTGTGCAATGATTACTGAAGACAAGACTATGAAGTTTGAAGCATGTTCTTCAATTCGAAAAAATTTGCTATTGTTATATATACACGCTGAATTTGCTAAGATCTTGGAGAATTTTCTTCGTTAATGTACTTATTTCTAGGCATACGGCCGAAAAATTTTCATCTCTAAAAGAGTAGACAACAGAATATTGTTTCTTTCTACATTAGGGCCACCGCCTGCGCTACTGCCGTGACTTCCCGCTTCTTGTGTGCATGCCTCCTTCCTTTCACTCCTGCCTTCCTGCCTGCTATCTTGCCATCCCGCTGTTGGTGTGGGCGTTGCCTAATTAAGTCTCGCTATCTAGGCTCGAGTATAGAATACCTGTCATAACGGCAATGAACTCATCGGCATTCCTCACCACTCGACCACTGAATTTTTAAAGGGCCCATGCCAAATTTGAGTTTCCCTGTTACGGCGATTTACTATTTCTCGGTCAGGCAAATCTGTCTCTGCAAGCTTTGGGGCAACAGGTACGTCAGGTATTTCGAGGGGGAAAATTTCGATCCATAACATCAGCCTCTTTTAGCTGAAAAAATCCAAAGGTCCTATAGTTAATAAAAAATATTGAGAGCTTATGTACCTGCGGCCTAGCTGATAACCCAATTATGCTTATTGTAATAAAGAAATGGGCCGCAGGGCTAACGACCGTAAAGCCGGTAATGGGTCAGGAATACTGGCTGTAGAGACTCCACATAAGGGCTATAAGGCCGGGAAAGCCGGTACTATGAATTTCCTGACAGAAGGCTGCACCAACTCCGACACTTACCCTTAGTAATTAATAAAGATACATAATCACAAGCAGAAATATTGTTCTTGGTGCAGTAGATCACGTACGAAGTATTGTCTTTCTAACGAATTTCCCAGCTTCATTGCTGTATAAGTAGCCTAGTAAATCTTGTATCCTCTTGCAAAGGTTGAGATGCCAAAATACAACACTCAGCAGGACCTCCAGCTACAACTGCACAAAACTTTGGGAAATTAGGACTAGGTCATGTAGACCATGAAAGCCTTCCGCCTTCATTTGTGGTTTCAGCCAAGTTTTTAACTTACTCTAAGCTTAGTCCCAGCATCCCACCCCTTTGCCCTACGCCACGCAAGAGACCCAGCACCACTCTTTACCCTATGCCACGCAAGAGACCCAGCACCGCTCTTTGCCCAACGCCACGCAAGAGACCCAGCACCGCTCTTTGCCCTACGCCACGCAAGACACCCAGCACCACTCTTTACCCTATGCCACGCAAGAGACCCAGCACCGCTCTTTGCCCTACGCCACGCAAGAGACCCAGCACCGCTCTTTACCCTACGCCACGCAAGAGACCCAGCACCACT
>LQNS02278156.1:591437-604526 GCA_001587735.2 Parhyale hawaiensis
CGATATTAAGACTCTTAGTCTTTTGCTTAGTTGGGGTCCGAGTCACGCTGGTAGCGTTTGATGCGATATTAAGACTCTTAGTCTTTTGCTTAGTTGGGGTCCGAGTCACGCTGGTAGTGTTTGAAGCGATATTAAGACTCTTAGTTCTTTGCTTAGTTGGGGTCCGAGTCACGCTGGTAGTGTTTGATGCGATATTAAGACTCTCAGTCTTTTGCTTAGTTGGGGTCCGAGTCACGCTGGTAGTGTTTGAAGCGATATTAAGACTCTCAGTCTTTTGCTTAGTTGGGGTCCGAGTCACGCTGGTAGTGTTTGAAGCGATATTAAGACTCTTAGTTCTTTGTTTAGTGGGAGTCAAAGTCGAGCTGGTGGCGCATGCAGCATCATTAATTACGACCTTAATGTTTTCACTTTCGAGTTCCAGGTCTCTCAATGTTTTTCCTATCCACTTTTCTATGAAAAATACTTCCCATATGCCATAATAACTCGTTTCTAATCGCGTCAAAATAAGTAATTAAATTATATGGGTGTGGCAAGATTGTACAGGTTACCGGAGGGGCCTCAAGATTTTAAATTAAAGTTTCTAGTCGTCGCTTTAGATGATCAAAATTTAAAAACGGTATGTTCAGATCCTAGGGACATAATTAATATCGAAGGATAAAATATTGCAATTGTGGAAGTGCTTTGCCAGTAAACACAACAGAATATCCACAAAGTTCTTGTGTTTTTCTGTTTGAAAATTCCCTATAAAGTCGCATGAACTTTCTAGGTAGTCTAGATGATGCAATCACAATAACAGCCTCCCATGTTGGAGGTGTTACATGGTTCGTGGCACCGTCCTGTTATACACACACTAGTGCGATCGGCAGTCAACACTGACAATGAATTTATTACCGAATTTTTAGTGGCTCTTGCTTGTGCTGCGGATTTAACTGTAAAGGATGCATCATACTTGTACGCTTGATTCTATACATTCAACAACACTCGTGGCCGCTGCCAACATAGGTTCGAGCCAATAGAACTTCCTATTGCGAGCAAAATTCCGGATTTTAAAGGTTTGAAAATCAAGCAGCACCAAAAAACCATGCTGGCAGCCAACCAACAAACTGTGCTCTACTATACTCTGGTCATGGCAAGAAGACGCCTACCCCTCGCAAACTTCGCAACATCCTATAACATCAAAGCACATACCAAGGCTATAAGTCTCGCAAAATGCTGGCATGCCACTGCCTATCCTCATCGCTCGAGACTATCACGGAACATCATCCTCACAGAGGCGCAAGATAGCAAGCATTGCCGAGACTTGGGGGGGAATTCCTCTGTAGCTCCATCACTCGCACCTGACATCAATTTCCTTCTAATAACGCGACTCTCTCTGCACATGAAGCATTGATCTCATCAGGAAAGAGCGGCAGTGAAGGCAAGGGTAGCCTTCCTCGGAGCCGGCCTGCTGATGCACTTCATTCCATAATTAGCAAGAGCTGCGTCGTAGAAAGAAGGCTATGATGAAATTACTCTTACCAAGAGCGTGTCAGTGAGCTGACGGACTTGCTTGCAGTATGGCCTTACGGAGCCATGTCGCTAGTTTGCTGATGATGCTGCTGCGGGGGAGATAAGTTGTTTGCTCATCTGGTCGAAATGGGGACACAATGTGTTTGGGTTGTGGTAAGCAAAGATAGGGGGACACGATAAGTTTCGCTTCCAGTAAGCAACAATATGGGGACACAATGTGTTTGGGTTGTGGTAAGGAAAGATAGGGGGACACGATAAGTTTCGCTTCCAGTACCTTACCTACCTTGAGTACCTTGAGAGTCTTCGGAAGAAGTCCGGGTGACGTTGTTCACGTCACCCCACGTGTGTGGAGTCACTCTGCTGGGTGTCTTCTGTGGTGCCGCAATTTGCGACCAAAGAGAGAGCCAGCAGCGAATTATCTCCACAGTGCACGTAACCGCTNTTGAACTGTTCAGTTTTGATATCAGTGGCGTTTCGAATATGCCGAGGCATTTTGTTAAACAATCTTGCTCCCCGTACAGCGAAGCTATTAGAATATTTTGTGGCCACAGCTTTTCCACCAAAAGCTTCAGTGAAAGTAAGCAACAATATGGGGACACAATGTGTTTGGGTTGTGGTAAGGAAAGATAGGGGGACACGATAAGTTTCGCTTCCAGTAAGCAACAATATGGGGACACAATGTGTTTGGGTTGTGGTAAGGAAAGATAGGGGGACACGATAAGTTTCGCTTCCAGTAAGCAACAATATGGGGACACGAAATACATCGGTTATGGTAACCAAAAACATGGAATGCAATGTGATTGAGTTGCGGTAAGCAAGGATAGGGGGACACCATATTCCGGTTGGGGGCAAAACTAAGAATAAGCAAAAGATAAATATTATATAAGAGACTCAATTTCGCTAAATTTTAGAGACGAGGCACAATCATTGCAGTCAAATACCAACAACAGCAATAGAAGGTTGGAAAGACATAATTACAGCTGCACGACGGGACCGTAGAGCTTCATCAAGTCATACAATGCTGACGTAAATTTAAAAAATGGTCCAACATTCAGGATTTATTCCGGATTATTACCAAACTTCTATCATCTTTTCCTTGCGACATTACTAAGCGTTCCTTTAAATTTCATAACGATCCCTTCATAACTGAATGAGTTGTGTTCATAACAGACAGACAGAATAACAGGCAGACATTGGCAATAAGTAACATACTCGGCGGAGCTAACGGCAAGCCATACAATGAAAATTTAAACTTTGACAGTTCAAATCAGATGACGCTGAAACGCCTCTTGAATCTTTAGAATACTAATGCTCCACACTACGCTAGAAAGAAAAGGCTTAAATATATATAGTATTTAGAGCAGCAAAGTATTCAGTCTTATAATTGGTGGGTAACACATTTTGGATTTCTGCTCTACAGTTCGTGTCAGTACAGTAAAGAGAAGTTAAATAATTTCGGTGACGGAGCATCAGATCCTAAAAGGTCCATGCATGGTGTGATTAAATCCCAAGGATTCAAAAAGGATGTAGTTGATGGAGGTGCAAAACAGTGGCTAATGATCCTCTTGTGAACCAAGTTACTGAGCGGTAGGGTAGAAACAAATAAAGAAAGAGAGAGAGTATGTACATCACTTATTTCAAAAGTTTACTGACCAATATCAGTGCCGTGTTAATAAAATTTCACTTCCAATTTTCCAACTGCATTTATGATATTACACCAAATAATTCTTTCTTTCAATTTCAACGCCAACATGCATCAGCCAATATCGAAACCTCACCATGAGACTGTACAGAGGCGGTGTTCATGCCCCACCGGTGGGACCGGCCGCGCTGTGGTAATTAAATCCTGGAAAATGCGCCACAGAGGTAAATCCAGTGTGGCCGCTGACACCAGCGACGGTGATTGAGTCATTGGACAGAATTTCTTTTAACTTGGCATCTGAATTACGCGTACGTTGAATTTTAATGAGATTTTAGCCCTTCACAGCTCTGCAACAAAGCCTATTAAATTTTATAACTTGAAATGGTGCCTTGGCTAGACGTGTGCTGATAAAATATTAGAACGTTGTTAACAAGGCTACAGTCGAAAGCTGTTAGAAAACTAGGTCATAGTCTGAATATACCAGCAGCCAGAAAAACCTGGTCTGAAGTTCTGCTTTGTTGTAGTGCTTTGAATATTATTTATCTCCCTCGAACGAAGTGAGAGAGGTGATTATGTTTTCGTTGAGGATTTAAGTATATTTGTCTGTCCACCCAAACAAAGGAGGAGGGAGCTGAGCAATCTTCATAATATTTTTGCAGGGAGTCAGGTAGGTTGACCTACATGTGAAAAATGCCAAAACTCTAGAGTAAGATGGCCATCAACAGTGACGGCGTTGAAATTCCCCCCCCCCCACCGCTGATGGTCTTACGTCCTTGGGCGTTCTACTTCGTTAAAATATTGAACCTGTTAATATACAAAAATACCTACAATGCTAAATATTGTAATATCATAATATTGAATATTATTTCAATATACGGTGACTGAGTCCTCTGATGGAATTTAGGCTTTATAAAAACAATAAACAAGTAAAGAACCTGACATCTGAACGACATATTAAACGGCGAGCTACACGAATACTTACACGAATTTGCTGTAAAAATGTTACCTATTTTAACTTACCATTAAATGAGAGTAACCTCTGCCGCAACCCATCTGAAAATTTTAGGCAGAAGGGAGATATTATCGGATTCCCTTCCTAAGCACAGCAACTGCTTCTGTACGACCACACACGGATTACCGGGCGTGAAGTTATTTTTTTATATAAATAGAAAAAAATGTGCACGCCGTGCCTCCCGATGCTGACAGAAAACACATAAATAGCGGGGCCGTCTGGTGACCTGCAGCACCTTAGTCCAAACCTTAACTGTTCAAGAACCTTGCTTAACGCTGTGTACATAATAGCTTATGAGCCGCACCCTAGAGCTCGCCATTATTCTGCATCTCGAACTCTAGCGACGTACTACTTGTATCGCCAGTCAGGAATATACTACTTTGGTGATTACCAACCCTTTCATTACCCACATCGAGTCAGTACCAGTATCTTGTACGTACCTACATTGACTGAGATTCTCGATACATGGTAATATTGGATTACCATTATATTACAGTTCTACCGAACTGATATATACCCGTAGTCGAGGGCACAGTGTAGCAGCGATCTTCGTCTACGAGTCTTCTAATTACACCACCCTCGGTACAGCGAATACCATCCTCCCTGCAGTGAATACCACCTTCTCACCTTCTCTACAGCAAACTCCACCCTCTGTACAGCAAATACCACCCGCTGTACAACGAATACCACCTTCTGTACAGCGAATACCACTGCACTACAAATGCCATTCTCTGTACAGCGAATACCACCCTCTGCACAGAGATTACCACCCCCCATGTTATGATTTCGCGGTTCGTGCAGTGCATACCAAATTGCGTAGAGTGAATAGCCCCCTCCATGCAGCGAATATTACTCACCGTGAAACAAATTTCCCCCTTAGGACAAGTCATCTCGCATCACCAGCATCCATCGCCTCGTCGAAGAGAATAAGATCCAGAAGCACAACTTTGTCTTAACTTCACCTCCTCTCTTTAATTAATCTTCTTGCTAAACTCTCAAAACTTGCAGCATTAGAAGGAAATTTACGGCGATATGAGGAAGTTATGAGAATGTGAAGTTTTTGTGTGGGCAGAAAATAGCGACCGTTATCTCTGCAGCCGAGACTGATCTACGTAAACAGCCATGGCGGCATGGCTGGGCAGGTGCATGTAATGGCAGCTGGTGATGAGTTGAACCATTTCAGTGATGACGCATCGAACACTGATCAGGGCGTTTTGAAAAAGCCCATAAGAGGACGAAAATAATTGATAAAAAAAATAGGTGCACGACAGCTTGCTCGTATAGGTGCAACAGAAGGCATCTAGTGAACTTGTGAACAGTTTCAGAGATGATCCGTTGATCAGCGAAGAGGGCATTGAGTAAAGTCTACAACAGATAGAAAAGCGATAAGAAAATAGGTACCCTACATAAAGGACAGTTTGCGTAGAACCACATGAGATCAGCTAGTGAATGAGTGAACAGCTTCAGTGATGATACGCGGGCAAGTGACGAGGCATTTTAAAAAAAACATAGTATGAAGAAGAACTTTTTTATTCTTTAGATACAGTGCAGTTTGTACACGTGTAAAAGAGAGCAGCGAGTAATATTTTCAATAATTTCAATGATAATGTATCGAACAACGATGAGAGCATTTTAAAAAAAGGTTCATAGCTGAGACAAAAGCTTATTTTTTTTTTTTTTAATCAATCAATACAATAAAATTAACACCGTCATGTATTTGTATATATATATATATTTATGTGTAGGTACCTATGTTTCGGATCACGCTCTTAAAGTAATAGATTGGCGAAAAATTAGCCAGGCTGCAGATTTTGTAATTAGGCAGCGTTTTCATGGATATCGGTGACCAGGTTGCAGATGGCGAAACTTGGCTCCATATTCCTTTCCCTCAATGTTCTTCTTGCTTGAAACGCTTTTTTTTTAATCGAAAGACTAGAGATATTACAGCTTCTCTTAGCGTGGCCATCCATTCTTATTTTATAACTTTCTCCATACATTGAACAATATATTTGTTCTCAGTTTACCACGTACAGATTCAGAAGGGAATAAATGACGGACGGATAAGGCGATGATTCTCCGGTAGTAGACATTACTTTTCCGCTTACCGTGTTCCGTTTGATTCTCTATATGTGTTTCATATTTTGCAGAGAGAGGATAGTTTACGCAGCATTGTGGTACGTAACGACCGTCAATATATTCAAACTGAAACATTTCACTTCGCCAAAGTATTGACAGGTGTTTGAGAGGGCAAATGATAACTTTTTTGGAATTCCTAAACTATTATTAACGTCTCAGCACATTTTAGAGCAAATCTGAGACCTTCGATGAAAACTAGAAATTTTTTCCCTGATTTTCCCTGAGGAAAATTAGTGAAAAAATTTCGGGTTACACATTTTGAGTTAACCAAAGAAATTGATAGAGTAAAGCACATTGACGATGTTTTAAGTAATCTAGAGTCAGTCCGACGCTCAAAACCTGCCTCTATGGCATGGAAACACAGGAAATTCGCATGAACGACACAGGATGTTACATCATTACAAAAAACAGAGTGTATGACCGAACAGAACAGACATTGTTCGGACACACATATTCAAAAATGATACTTGTACTGTAGCGTTTACAACTACTCATAGCTTTTGGAATTTATATGTTTCATAACTGGTAGTGAGAGGATAATTTACGCAGCATTGTGGTACGAAACGACAGTCAATATATTCAAACTGAACCATTTCACTTCGCCAAAGTAATGACAGGTTTTTGAGAGAGCAAATGATAACTTTTTCCGAATTCCTAAGCTATTACTAACGTCTCAGCACATTTTCGAGCAAATCTGAGATTTTGATAAAAACTTGAAATTTTTCCCTGATGTATACATCAGGAAAATTAGTGAAAAATTTCGGGTGACACATTTCGAGTTAACCAAAGAAATTGATAGAGTAGAGCATATTGACGATGTTTTAAGTAATCTAAAGTCAGTCCGACGCTCAAAACCTGCCCCCATTGCATGGAAACACAAAAAATTCACATGAACGACACAGGTTGATATCCCATTACACAAAAACAAGAGTGTATGACCGAACAGAACAGACATTGCTCGGACACACATATTCAGAAATGAAAATCCATTCCCAATGTTCTGAAAACAACAAAATTCGGCCTATAAATGGTGGTTTAGTGTAACAAAAACAAATCTATGAGAGGTACCTTACTGTTAAAAATTATAAATTTTCAATGAAATAATAGAGCACTTTACAGCCGATGTGCACTCGTTCAGCTCAGGCCTACGTTTAAAAATGTACAACTTTTTTAAAATGCGTAAGTCAGTCGGGGTTTGGCTTGCGTCTAAAATAGAAAAAAACTGGTCCTAAAAACGTGATCACTATTGATACAAAGGTCAGCTATGGAGGATTTCGTGGGTTTTGATTAAAGTTGACCAGTTTGAAAAGAAGTTCCTCTATGTTTTGCGGACCTCACAAACAACTGGAGAGTAGTGCTCCCAATCAGTGTACGATCGCTCGCAGCGGTCACACTTATAATGATACACTACTGAGGAGCGCAGCAATTCAGCGATTATTTCTCTTCGATTAAAAAATAAGCATGGTTTAAAATGATTTTTTAAAATATATGCCTGGATTAAGGAGTGGAAATACATTTGAATTTTTGTGACTATTTCTGTCTTCATGTTTTGTTGTTCGGAACCCGATGAAAGGGGGGGGGGGAGGAGAAGACTGCATCTGAGTTGACGACACAAAGGCAGTAACGATATTCCTAAAACGGGCGGACATGTAGTCCTTGGACGTCACCGAGTTGTTGCAGAATTGCAGACAAACTTCAACTCGGTGAGTCTCGCTTGACTTCACAATTCTACAGCAACATTGCCCAGATCGCCCAGGTGACTTATTATTAATAAAACTTCACGCTTGAGCTCTCACGGACAGGTAATACAACACAAATGAAGCATCATGCAATACCGGGATGCCCAAAGCACTGCTAAAGGAAATCCAGGAAAAAACCATTAACAGCTGACTTAAACGCCTGCTGACTTAAACAGACAGTAAATTTTAAAGCTATCGCGTCTAACTGAAGTCACAGTAGGGAAGAGCCTGTGAAACCGCGCATAATGGCAACATATCCCTTTTTAGCCCCGAGTTGTAACTCAAATATCATTTTAGTTAGCTATATGTTTATTCGGATATTTTAAATTCAAGAAAACTATCTATGCTACCATAGCGAGATATTAATATTCTGGAGTCGTTCTTTGTTGAAAAGGTATAAAGCGCATCAAGAGGGGCAGCAAAGCCTCCCATGGAGAAGAGGCCTTGCGCCATCCCGCATGGAAATTTATATTAGCAAAAGCCTTGCTGAAGTCACATTTGTAAAACTCGTGTTACTAGTTAAGAAAAGATGACTTCTGAGATGATTTCTTGTTCCCAGACCAAATCGACTATCTATGAAAGGTGGCCAATAAGACAGAGTTTTACATGTAGTGTAAATCCGTCTCTACGTTAGGAATGACGTATAATGCATCTCGCTTATTGCTCTGAAGACCTACTTTCCATAAACGCAGTATCATTGAATGGGCCTGCACTAAGGTGTGCATAACCATCCATTTAGCATTACTATCTTACTGCTCCCAGTGTTCAAGGTCCAGAAGCGACAAAGTTTACCCTCTTTGTGAGGACTACGAAGGGGAGCCTCCAAGTGGAGCCTCAGATGTAGTAAAACTAAGCAAGGACCTTGAGTTAAGCAATGAGCAGCATAGCCTGACTGATGACAAAGCAAGAAAAACTGCTATTTTTCAAGTTCAACCTGCCAATAATAGAAGCTAACTATTAGGTATTTGTAGTTTATACTAGTACTCACAACAGAGACAATGATTTTCATGCAATCTAGTGAATGTAGTCAATCTACTAGTAAATAATCCTCTTTCAATGGGCGGTGGTTGGGGAAAGAGGTTGCAGGGATGCATGTAAGAGTACGTCCTTGTCCTGCATCGTGGAAAGCGAGAAAATTTAATGGATTTCGATTAGCTATTCAATTTTCTATGCCTGAACTCCTACAATGAATTCGAATTTCGAATAATCTACTCTACACTCTAGAATTCAAATAACATGCCAACCCTCAGGGGGCGCAGGATGGGCCATGGGCCAGAGGGTTGGGTTAGTTTAAGTTCGCCCATCATATGTTATAGGGCCCGGCAACCACAGGGAGCTCGTGTAGGTTACCATAGCCATTAGCTAGGCCTTCGCGACATCTGTCTATCATGCTCACTTGGCTTCCATCCCGATTTCATTCTCCTACTTGCTCCTGCTCTATTTTGTTCTTCCTCTTCTTTCCTGACTTGCTGTTCCCATACTTGTGGATCCTGTGTGGAAACATCTTCGTGCATGGGTTCCCGTTTCTATTGACATACTATATGTCCCTTGCTCTTTCCTCTGTGATATCGTTCTGCTCGGAAATGGAGGCTTTAGCTTTCTGACTATATAACTAATGAATAAAATGCCATATTACTTGAAAAATGAAACTTTGAGTAAACATTGGCATTCGCAAGTATCAAAACAAAATATTCGGGTTCGCAAATGTTAAAAAACAGACATCCGGTCCACCTCTAGTCCGTATATTTCAAAGTTCAAAGAAAGGCAGTCCTGGCAGCAGTGCAACTAGTCTTTGTTTTGCATTACTGCACACAGTCACACAGGCTTGAATATCGAACACATTTCGAACAGTGGTCGTTTGAGACACACCCACAGTAACACGCCCTTGCTGAAATAGAAGTAGAAAAAAGTGATAAACTGAAACACAGTGTTAATGGTAATAGGCGTATCTAGTTGTGACAGAAACATAGGCGTCACCAGGCGCATCTGTATGCCACGGAAAAGTTGAAAACCAATTTTTGGTAGTCTTCGTTTTTACGAATTTTTCCCGGGATTTGGTGGTTCGGATTCGTGAAATAAAGACTTTCCGAACCCGGAACTCCGAATCTTTTTAGACGTCGGTCCGAATACGAACCTCCTAACCCAAATCGAGATTTAGCCGGTCCCAATGAATTCGCGAAGAAAAGAAAGGTTCGCGAACATTTGTGCCTTAGTATAGCAAAAGATTTGGTTAGCGATCAATGAAAGTTGACATTGCTCGTCCTGATCACACCGAATAAGGAAACTTGCACCGCGTAATGCACAACTTAGGAGGGTTAAACATTAGCCTCCTAGGCGATCAGAAGCCATAGGCCATACCGGCAAGCTGCTACGTAACCACTTCTTTGAGTGGTTAGTAAAGACATACTGTAGTTATAGATTAATACTCGGTTAATGTAGACTAAATTTAGCAAAATGTTACTCATTAACCTGATCGAAACTAGATCACTTTAACTTAACTTCCATTACTACACGACACCGGAGACCCAGCACGGACTGACGCTTAGCTGGAACTGCCGGAACGACGCTTAAACCTCTCAAGGAGTCACCTGGACGATATTAGATTAGATTAGATTAGATGGGCGGCAATAGACGAACCAAAAGGCCCATTCCCAAAGAGACTATATAAGCCGATGTTGCTGTAGAATTGATTGTTTTCATTACAAACATTGACATCTAAAGACGACAGCTTTCCATTCTGCTCCGTTTCCATTATGAACTTAACATTTGCAATAATTTTTCGATTTTAGACTCAACCCAAGCCACGGCTGACCTCCGCATTTTAGATTCGTTGTACATTTTTAAGCGTAGGCCAGAACCGAACGAGTGCATATCGGTTGTAAAGCGGTCATTTCATTGATAATTCATGATTTTTAAAGGTTAGGTACCTTTCATAGATTTCTTTTGTTACCCTCAACCACCTTTTATAACCCAAATTTTACCGGTTTTAGAACACTGTTGATTGAGTCTTAGTGATATGAAATTTTTGATTTTTAATAATGTTTGTGATCACGTTGGTACTTCTTTTTATCCTAAGAAGTAGATTCCCAGTGAATCAACCTATTTCTAGAATACTAAAATATCGCAATATGGAGAGGAAGAAGCAAAGACATGAATTATCATATATCAAACGAAGCAAGGAACCAACAGAAACTGTTTGCAAACTGGAAGATGCAACACCACAAAAAAAAAAAATGGAGGATGGCGAACGCGAGTGCAAATTTCTCAGTTCCAAATCGCATTTAACCACTCGTATGCGTGCGCACAGGTTACGACAGTCATTAGCACTAATGACTTTCTCAAAGCGCTTTTGACTCATCACATTTTACTTGAGGAAGGCGAAGCGCGTCTCCGATTTCTTTCTTTCTTTTTCGCTCTCTCTTTTTTCGCACAATTTTACGGAGCTTAGACACGCCGGCCGGAGGATGAAGAATTTCGCGGACGAGCCAGGACTTGAAACTTGCCTCAGCTGACTTCACTTAATGAAGTTGCGCGTAGGATATGTTGCGACGCGCTATAAAAACGCGGGCAAATTTGATGAGTTTTTCAGAAAGACGCGAGAAGTTGTACAGTAGGAGCTGAAAAATGGAGTGTCACGGGCCATCGCAATAATGAATTCAGTAATGAATTGTAGCTTAGGGAGTGGAATTCGCAACTCTTCAGCAATGTCTAGAAGTTTTTTTTTCAGACGCATTAAAGCACTTTTGCAGAACTACTATTGTTACGAACAACACTAATTGAAACCTTCACAAATGTGTACAGTAGGCCAGTAGACAAAAAACTAAATGCTTATGAACAAAAAAAAATGCGTTTTTCGTTCTCATTTCCGTTTTAAGTTTCAGCAAAATGTACATTATGTCTACTGAAAATTTTTTCGATGCTGATGTTGTGTAAACAATTAATGCTGGTGCAAAACCCGAGTTTCAATGCAGGGGCAAAGTGTTAACGTTGTAATGTCAATTATAATTATCGTTGAGACAGGTGCTTTTCAAAAGCTGACCCATCTTAATTAATAGTTAGCTACACGTGTATATATATTTATATGCCCAAACAATTTTTGTCTCAGAGTTCATCCAACAATGGCTCTAACCAGCCAAGCGCCAATTCTCGGCTTCTTAAATCGGTCTTTGAGCACAAAAGCAGTAATGCGGGAGTGGAATTTTGCGAAAAATGACTCCAGTACGGTACATGAAAAGGGAAAGAAAAAGTACTGTAACTAATCACTAAACAGTCTTGCTACGGTCACGAGCAACATTATCGAACGATTTATGAACCAGCCAATGCATCGCTTCCCACTCAGAATGCACATTGCCATATCCGACAATCAGCATAGATTTCGAAATATGGGAAGGTGTCGGATTTATTTGACTTTCGTTCAAGAGTTACGACAGTATGTTAATGACGTTGATACGAATCAGCTTTGAGATTTAATTGGAAAAATGGATAGTCAAGTATGGCCATTAGCATGATGCTGTCTACAGGGGCGACGAAGGCTTTGTATCGTTGGTAGAAGCAGTCAGTCAGACAGAAGAAGCATTGTGGTAATATGACAGAATTGGAATTTGGAATAACGTGTCCCGTATTATTTTATATTTATTTGTAAAACTGCAAAAACAACTTTGCTCTGGCAGGTATAGTCGCAAACGACGTAACGACAAATAGAAAGATTTCCTCTAAAGGTTCTTATTAAGAAGAGAATGGCAAGGGTAAAAACTCTCAGAGAAAACATGACTGATATTTAAAAGAATCTGAAGTTTGTACCTATAAAATTGAACGTTTCAGCCTTCAAGGCCATTATCAACATCTGGAAATAGTAAATTGAAAAACAATTCAGCAAAAAATTCCATCTATGGTTACTCTGTACCATTATCGAGCAGATCTAAAAAACAACCTATATACTGCCTATAGAAGTAAAATCTACCGAGAAGCTATGCATTTACGAGTTGTAATGGATAAGCGGATTGCATATCATTGAGAGGTGGCTTGCGACTGTAAATAAAGAGAGATTCAAA